>OX453240.1:13357994-13651842 GCA_949709985.1 Luffia ferchaultella | reverse complement strand
ATGGTGTACTGAAATGGGGTACAGGGCTATTTCTAGAAAGACTTTTTCGAAGGTGTTAAAAGAAAAAAATATTTACCATTCACCATCCACGCAAAGTTGTGCAAGTTGTGCAAGGCTATGTCTATTTAGGACAGACTGTCCAGTTAGGCAAACACAACTTCAACAAAGAGGCCGACCGAAGAATTCAGCTGGGCTGGGCTGCTTTCGGGAAGCTTCGTCATCTGTTCTCGTCGCCACTACCACAGTGTCTGAAGACCAAAGTCTTCAACCAATGCGTTCTACCTACAATGACGTACGGTGCCGAAACGTGGACTCTCACGGCAGGACTGATCCATAAATTCAAAGTCGCTCAGCGTGCTATGTGGACATCAAAATAGAAATAGAATTTTGTCGAATGCATTGAGTGATTTGGCGCAACGAAGGAAAATTACTATCGAACAACTCTCTAGAGAAAGAACAATCATGATGGAGGTGGATAACGTTCATTCCACAATTGAACAATAGTACATAAAACCAACAATATACATTCCCAGCGACTACATAACCCGAATAAGACAAGCTCGACCGAAAAAAAACCCTATGCGTTCAAAGTGCTTAATTCAGATTTTTTTTTAATTTTGAGGAGTTAGCATCAAATTTGAAATCCATTTGGCATGGTAAAAAGAAGGGAGATCCGGTGGTAGTTGATATTAGACTTCTTAAATATCTTTCTGATGGGTCTGTACTTTATAGTTTGAGACATGTTTATGAATGGTCCTTGCTTCAACAGCGAAAAAGTAAGCAAAGAAATGGCTTTGTATACCCAAACCGATTATACACAGGTCCATTAAGAATAACTGAAAGCAAGTTTAAACATTTGCAGAAATTGAAAATGGTTATTGATCGGGATTACCATCCTTTCTATGATGCTCTGCAATTTAATTCGGGTACTTAATGGTTTATCGGGCTTAGAAGTAATGTATGTGTTCCTAATATTTCTTTTGTTTTCTTACGTATGTTCAACGATTGTAATAAGCAATAAAAAAAATTGAAAATAATGTGTTTTTAATCTCAATTCCTACATATTTTTTACATCAAAAGCTCTAATGTAACACAAAACGCGCAACCAAAATCTCTTATGTGTCGCTTTGAATAGTTTTTATTTTTTTTACTACAATATTACTTCTTAATTAAAATGACAATGACAAAGAAAAAAGCATAAAACCCTCTTGTTTTCACTTGCATTTTTTGTTGTAGTCAATTTCCTTAATTTTTTTTCAGTAGACGGTTTTTATCGATTTTCTCGAAAAGATGAATTTTACACATGGGAGGTCTTAAAGTCGCAACGACGATTTTATGCTGTTAGTCGTTCCTGTAGTTAATTAAGTATAAAAGTTTATCACATACATCGTTGAGAGCCGCTTGAGAAGTAAAGTATTGCTATTGTAGTGTAATATTTGTACGTAGTGTAAGGATTTAAAGTTTGTATATTTAGTAGTCATCTAAATCTTTATCAATTACTCAGGTATTTTACCAGGTAGGTGGCTTGACAGCAATAAAATCATCGAACTAGTAATTTTACCAATCGTGCCTACTAAGTTAGAATTCTTGTGTTCTAACTCTAGTACCTACCTAGTGTCGTAAATACAATCGTCCGTTCTAGTTAGTCAAAGATATATTAGAGTTGCACGTGTGGTATTGTAGCTAAGATGTGTTTGAATAAATCTAAATAAAAGCAGTTACATAGATACACTAAAACGCTTTCACAATAAATACATGTATATAAAAAAAATATATCTACATCCGTGGTTTTTGTCGTAATGAGAGCAAACAAAATAAAATTAAACCTTTAAAATTTTTTCTTAAATATTATGAAAGAAAGACAACGGTCAGCGGTAGAATTACAAAGGACGTGTATGTGTGACACGGGGTCCTGAGAGCTAAAAAGGAAACGCATTCGTTGGCAGAGGCGCCTGACGCTAGGCTGCGACGGGCAAATAGCGGCATCGGCCAGCGGCAGTGGCGGTATGCGGGCCGGCAAGTGGTGCGGGCGGGATGCTGCGCGGGTCGCGGACGCTACGCGATCAATGAGTGCGAGCCCGAATACGCCCTCCCCTCGTCTCGGTCCCCTCAAGCTCGTATTCCTCGCCCCCGCTTCTCTCCCGTCGACCGTCCCCGCCCGCTCCCTTGTCCTCGAGTTTGCACCCCCAGCGTATGCCCCCAGTTCGTCGTAACTGTCAAGTTTGACACGTTATTTCGCATTTCACTCAGCACTCTACTCCATCGATGGAAATTTTGGGCGACGACGGCTCCTGGAGTAGTCAGTTCGCTTTGTGCCTCCTTTAATGAAATTCGATCAATACAGACGTGGAGGTTCAAAGTGATGAAAATTTGCATTCATTCACATTTACATTTTGATTTCAATTCAAAATTATGTATAATAATGTTTTAATAAGATGTAGTCATTAATCATATTTTGTTTTATCAACACAAAGCTGTAAATTATCGTTGGGACGTTAGGAATACCTTCGTCAGAAAATAAGAAAGGAGGGATACCTTTTAGGTATATCTATAGGAAACTTTAATTTATTATAGCTAATACCTATATAGAGGCTTTTGTTTGCCATGTGCCTGCACAGTTTTCACGATTCGCATTTATATATCACTAACTTCTAGCCCGCGGCTACACCCGCGTGGACCTCACTGTGTACCGGGGCTGAGGAACCTTCTGATCCGATTTAGCCATAAAAAGGTAACAAACACGTTTATCTTAATTAAAAGAAGTCTAATGTCCTTCTTCTAGGTTCAAAGCTATCTCTTTAACGAATATCATCAAAATGGGTTGTGCGGTATAACTGTAAAAAAGCTAGAAATGTACAGTAATACTTCCACGGTAGAAAGTAGCCATGTCCGTCTTTGGGATGCGAGCTATCTTCCTAATAAGTTCTATCAAGATCGATATACCAATTTAGACGTGAAAGGGTGACAAACATACAGACGCATATCGTCTGCATAGACGCAGACGAGGTAAAAACTATCCTATATGTAGATCCAAGTACTAAATTATCTTCAAAACAAATTTCATCAAAAGATATCATGTAGTTTTTACGTCATGCCCCAATAAACAATCATGAAGCTGAGAAGACGTTTTGGTCTCGACTTTATATTGTATAACGTGATTCTGTAAACGTTGCAAGAATAATTATTTGACTTAATTTGAGCCCATTTTAAACAACTCAAAGTCGTAAAAATGTATCTCATGTAATGGTTATATAATATGATATTAACATATGGTGGTCGTTGTGTTATCGTCGTTTAAATGTTATTTTTACTTCGGAATGATATGAAATGAAACGAAATAATTTCACATCAAGTGCATGATAGCCATTATCTTGATTTACAATTTGTAGTTAAGTAATAAAAGAATCAACTGACGACGAGGAAAGTTTACAACTTTATTAAGAACATTTTTAAGTACCATTATTTTTGTAATGATATCGATATCTGTATAATGTGATTGTTATATGATTTCCCGATTTATAAGAGGCTATTAAAACTGATTCCTTTGCCATAAAAATAGAATTAGAGTTCATTAAAAAATAAAACATATAATTCGATTATTATATTATCACTAGCGGCCCGTCCCGGCTTCGCACGGGTAGTATTCGTTTCTCATGAAAATCACATTTTTTTTCATCTTAGTCTTATCTCATTCCCGTTCTTCCCTTCCCGTTTTCGTTCCCATCGCAAAAAAACTTTATTGTTTCCGTTCTTGGCCCTGGTGTCGTTTCGTTTTCATTTCCATTCTCATCAAGAATAACTTTTTTATCTCAGTCTTAACTCATTCCCGTTCTTCCCCTTCCCGTTAACTAAAATTAATTACATAAATTACACTTTCGCGACGTTCCTACTGGTGGCCTATGACCGCAAACCTTATCGAAGAACACGCTCTTAGATGATATCTATATAACGCAAAAACCGCTTACAGATCCAGCAGCTTTAGAGAAACGAATTTATTGAAAAGTCTCCTGGTGGCTCATAGGCACAACCTTTATTTAAGAATCTGATATTAGATGATACCTATGTACATAAAAAACCGCTTCGAAATTCTCAGAACTGTTTTAGGAAAACATTTATCGCAGTGCCCCCTGGTGGCCCATGGCCGAAAAGTTTATCTAAGAACATGCTCTTAGGTGATATGTTTATGACGCAAAAAACCGCGTAGAGTTCCTCCCGGTCGTTTTAGAGAAATGTAAGTATTGCAGCGCCCCCTCGTAGCTCATAGATGCAATCCTTATCTAACAACCTGCTCTTAAGTGATATCTATGTAACACGAAAAAGTGCATCAAGATCCTCAGAGCTGTTTTATGAAAACTTGCTACCGCAATTCCTCCTGGTGACTCATGACCGCAAACTTTCATCTAAGAATATGCTCTTAGGTGATATGTTTATAACGCAGAAAACCGCGTAGAGAACCTCCCAGTCGTTTTAGAGAAATGTAATCATTGCAGCGCCCCCTAGTGGCTCATATCCACAATCCTTATCTAAGAACTCGCTCTTAAGTGGTATGTTTGTAACATAAAAAATCACGTCAAGATCATCACAGCCGTTTTGAAGATACATATCTATTGTAGCGCCCCCTGATGACTCATAACTGCATAACTTATTTAATTATCTATTAGCAGGTGATACTCATGTAATGCAAAAAACCGAATCAAAATCAGTCCAGTCGTTTCGAAGATACACATTTACTGCATCGCCCCCTGGTGCTTAATAACCATAAAACCTATTTAAAAACCTGTTTTGGAATGTTATCTATCTAAATACAAAATTTCATAATAATTGAATGAAATAATAATTTATTTAAATTATTATATATAGGTATTATTATATTATTATTTACATATTATATATATATATATATATTTATTTACATATTATATATATATATAGGGGGTATATATATATATATATATATATATATATATATATATACTTAGAGCCGTTTCTGAGATAGCCGATAAAAGAGTAAAGAAATTGATTTTTGAGCGCACCCTATTTGACAGGTACGAACAGTTTGTATGGGAAAATGAAGTTGTTGTTTTTACTACATTGTTGTTTTTCCTTGCAATTTCTTCACATTTTCTCACCTTTTAAACTTTCCTTGGACTTCCAGAAATATTTTCAAACCAAACTTAACCACACCGGTCCAGCCCTTTATGAGTTTTAGCGAGACATGTAAAAAGCTTCATTTCATTTTTATATATAAGATTATTATTACGACGTATATACACAACTGACTACCGTCCGTTTAATAGTTATATAATTAGGTAAGGTAATTATATAACCGAATCGATTTACCGCAATAACTTTTATGTGACTAAATATGTAAGTTTTATAGATGTCATCGTGAACACAACATATAACTGTTGAATGAACGACTATTCGTTATTATTATATGACAAGAAATGCATATAACTAATCAGACACATAAAGCCACAGTACATGACGAAAATTAACATAAAATACCTACTATAGTACAACTTTTATAAATATCAGTGGTCATATTACCTAATGTTTGATTTTGTTTGACCAAATTGTTTACGTAGATAATAAGGGTTAGTCTAATAAGTCATACTATTGTTGGACGATAGAACATATTGGACGAAAAAAGTCCAAGTAGTTCTACTGTTTGATATCACTTATAACGCTGAGGCTGGAATATTTATTACATTTTAAGGCAAATTGTTATTTGCACGTGAAATATACATAACATATTTTACGCGTGAAACCTCGCTACACACTACTTTACTTCTTACTGTTTTGCACCTGAAAATGACAGCGTGATTGTAAATACATTTTATGTTAAATCACGTTTTAGTGGGTTTAATTTGGTGAATACGAGGGAAGTGAGAAACTGAAAGTCAAAATTAAAAACCGTCACAAAATGGTATTTGTACACGTGGGGTGCGATTTTTAAACGACACCGCATCCTCTGTATTTATAAAACTATCTCCATAATTTATGTAAGAATCATGGGCTAAGGGACGAATTTTGGGTGAAGAGTTAAATGTAGCGGAAACAGCGGATAATGAACCACGCTCATTAGATAGGCTCCGGTGGTGATCACGCATTAGTTGATAGTCTCCGGTTCATTGTTTGCCAAATATACATAAAATATCCACACATCTGGCGCTCTACGTAACTGGCATTAAAAATTACTACAAAAATCTAAATACTCGCGTAATATGAGTGCACATCAGATTTGCCTAAGTCTACCATTCATACCCTAATAATGTATACGAATAAGATCGCCTCTACGAAAAAAAACCTGTTTTCTCAAGCACTTTGTGTGACATATATCAAATGAAAAGCGCTTATCATGCGACATACAATTGTATTTTTTTAAATAAATATTTCGCTACTTTAATAATTTGAAACGCCTATTTTTTTTAAACGCGCAAATGTTATCCGATGACTCTTCATGATGTTGTTGACCGAGTGGCCGTATCGTCAATGCTTTTAAGAAAGCGATGTAATTTCGCTAAGTGTTCGAATCCATCTTGATACAACAAGGGTGTATACAGACCCATCAATGTTTTTTAATTTTTTAAAGGCGAGAGTGCACAAACACTAATTATGATTGATAGATATTTACCTTGTCATTTGAAAGAGCTGTATTATGAAACTTGTACGAATTAATAGATTGTTTACCAAGGGAGCAAAGAACTATTTCAAAGGCGAAAGCGTTTTTTGAATCCTGAGCGCAGCGTGAGACGAAAAGAAACGAAGTTAGACTCTAAATTAGATGCGCTGCTATTAGCAATTAAGCCATTTTAATACTTACTTAACGCAAAATTGTTACATAAGTAAAATTTTTACTTTTTTGAGGAGATAGATTACATCGGGAGCGTCATTCAAAAAAGTTTCGACTTTTTGGTAGGAAAACACCTTGGATTTCTTCGGTTTATGCCCTCCGGATTGTCGTTTCAGATAAGCTAATAATTTTGAGTATGTGTCGATCTTAATGTCGTTATTGGCACTGACTATAGATTTCCGGATAAACAGGAAAAGAATAATTCTGGTATCAAGTAACTGTAGTCTTCAATATATACAAATACCACATATTCTTGGACCAATGCAATTTGCATTGATATCCTTTTTTTCATGTGTACACAGAAGAAAAAGAATTCTTAAATTCAATGAAAATTACATTGGTCCAAGAATATGCGGTATTTGTATATATTGAAGGCGTCCGTTACAAAAGTTACAATATCATGGGGAGTTAATATAATACTTTCATTTTCACTACTTAAAGAAGACACACACATTTTTTATGAAATTTAATAGAATCCGAATTTGAGTAAACAATTATGAACGAAGGAATGTATTTCCCGCGTTTTTCTTTTACTTTTATTTACAATTTGTTTTTTAATTTGGCAATCGCGCCGTTAGTTTAATAAACAGCCAAGGACTTGTTCATACAATGTTCGTGAATGATCTACTAGATTTGAACTTTTACTAATAATATCCACATTCCTAATTCAAATCACTTTTAGTCCCTAGAGATTAAAACACTATTTTAGTTTCTGTTAAAGGAGAACAAACTAGCTCTTTTTGAATAGGTGTCATAAAAAATATTTTTAGAGCCACAACGTTTTATAATGGTCTTGATAATTTTATTTGTGGTGTAGGTTACTTAGCAGTGCCTACAACTTAGTGCTATACTAGTTGTAACAATCGATCGAAAGCGATGGAGTTCAGTAATAAAGTTTGAATTTTGGTATTTGAAGCCCATGGATAGCTTCTCGTTGTGGAAACAATGCATTCGAATTCCGCGCTTGGAACAAAGCTCTCATTTTTATTAAACTATAGCAAGTAATGAAAAGCTCTCAAGTAAATGTCAAACTCAAAGGTCACAAATGCAAGGCACGTGGGTGGCTCTTAATGCAGTATTTCAGCTGGCTTCATCTTGTGTTAACATTAACATTTCATATGAAGATTACATGCAATATTATTTGAATCGACGACGGGTAAAGCACATGGAATCAAAATATTTTGTTAAAGTGATTTTTACTTTAATTTTTTTATGTCAATATGTCTTGTCGGAGATTAAGAGGTATAATATATCAGCCTGTTAACACTCAATATTTAGTCAAATTAAAAAATGCTATATGTTATAATTTTTAAATTATTAAACGTTATAAATATATTCAGCTTTTAAAACTCATGAATATATTTATTAAAATATATAATAATTTTAACAGCTTCAGCTTCGATTTAAAAAATGAAGCTTCAAAATAGTATTTATTATTTATGAAGTTTAACGTCACAAGCTATAAAATAAATATAATTTTTCTTAATAGCTATATGGCTTTAAGCTCTGATTTTTTAAATATTTGGTTCAGGTTTTGTTAGTAAAAGCTTGTTTTTAAAAAGAAATATTTAAAATATTTTTTTTAGATTTTTGATTTTGATTTGATTTGATGATCCGTATGATTGTGTTTAGTTTTCAGCGGGTGGTACGTTAGTGATGTATGTTTGCTCTCAATCGCCATCCAGCTACTCAGTACTTACTCCACCTTGAGCTTGTTTAGGACATTACTTGCGACATGGTTTCCCATCTCATGTCCTTATCTCACTTAGCCTTGGCGAGGGCCCCATTCTGGGTTTGCAAGTAGCCATTAAAGGTTCTGTTACCCACCTTCAGTTCCATCGTCATCACGTACTGTGCTATAAAAAATTGTTCGTGAATACAAACCTAAAGAGTCCATACTCGATGGCTGTATTATGTGGCAGATATGACACTAGCGTGCCGAAACTGAAAAGCTGCAATTAAGACAATACGCTAGTTGACTATTATTTTTTTATATTATATTATTTCATATGAAAGAGTTTTCTAAATAAGTACCTATATCATAACAGTGAATTAATTTTAAAAAATAAATCATTATTAATAAAGTTATGAATCTATAAAATATCCTGTTAGACAGAGATGGCAATAACGCACTGTGAACCTATGTGTGACGTCAGGCCATTTAACATAATGTTAAATATCCTTTTTGTAAGGAAGAGACAGAGATAAAATTTTAATAGCTTATAGTTTCCATATTCTTCAACCGAATAAAATTTTGCTATCGTATAAATTGTATGTTTAATTTTCCTTGATAAATGTACTATATTTGGAAGTAGTCAAGTACCGTCGACGTATCAGTATTGTTGTTGATATAGTCGCCCATTATGGCGATTGTTGACAGAACGTGCGATATTTCAAGCGTAATTTTTTGTGGATAGCTATCTGTTTTTGTGTCATTTGTTCCATGTCATCTTTTATATTCAGTTTTATAAATTTATTGCGGACCAATTTCCGAACGCCATACAGTCATTTAATAAGGATGCGGTATCATAGTTGCACAGGGTCCACCAATTAATATCCTCTAGTAGCAGTAGTTCGGTTGTTAGTCCGGTTGACCGAACTACTGCAACTTTTCAGTTGCGATAGTTCGGTTTCAACAAAGCACCGAACTATGAATACGTACCCCTTTACGAAGTATCAATATGTACCCTTTTAGTTCGGCAAATAAGCAAACTAATGCCTAGTTTGTAAACAAACCAAATATCTGAAATTTATTTTAAACTTAATTTTAAAAGAGCGACTTTGTGTATAAATACCTATCAATACCTATAGCAACAGTTTAGCAAATAAACTTCATAATACTCGTATGTACAAACTTTATTTACATTTTAAAGAGTACACATAAAAAGGTCGACTTTGTATAAGAATGTATCTGTAAAAATTTCCCCACAAGCTAAATTGTACTTGTGCATCTCTAATAAAATCGTCTCTTTCAACATACTTCTTGCTTCTTTTTGGCAATTTCCAAATGTTTTGTATTTGTCGACTTTGAAATTTGCAAGAGTATTATCATCCTTAAAAATGTGTAAAATTTGTGGTATGGTTAGATTTTTTTTATTAGCCCATTAATTTTGAAATTACAACCTTCCACAATATTTGTAGTCCGATTGCGTTCCGAAAAGACTGACTATACATTAATTTACACTATATGTACAAACTTTTTGCGACTTTGTATGCAAACTCTTTTAAGTTTCCATTGCTCTTGCAAATTACAAATGACATACGAGTATCATATAATTTATTTGCCAAACGGTTTGTATAGGTATTAGAAAACACAGGGAAGCAGAGAGACTGAAAATATTGAGAGAACAAATAGAGAAAACAGGCGGAATTAAGAAAGGTCTAAAGCAACTAAAAGAATACACACAATGGATACCCAACATGAAAACTAAAAATAAGAAAAAAAACGAGTTATTGACGACAAATAGATTATTAATAGCTAAAGTAGCGACAGAGTTTTTATAAAAAATTATACACAGAGACAGACAAAACAATATCAGTCGAGACAAAGAAGAATCTTTACGTAGAAGAAATACCTTGCGTATTAGAATGTGAAGTTATAAATGCTATAAAAACTCAAAAAATTGGCAAAGCACCCGGAGACGATAAAATCTCAAACGAACTATTAAAAAAATCTTTAACTGCAATATCCAAATATCTGACGCATCTATTCAACGAAATAATGGCTACTGAACAAATACCAATTCAATGGACAAAGTCTACTATTGTCCTATTACATAAAAAAGGAGACAGAAACGAAATAAATAACTACAGACCTATATGTCTAATGTCTAATCTATACAAAGTGTTTTCTAAAATAATACTCGGACGAATAACGAAACGCCTAGAAGAAAACCAACCAAAGGAACAAGCGGGATTTCGCACCGATCATGCTACCATTGATCACATTCATGTTGTGAAGCAAATTATCGAAAAATGTAATGAATACGGGCTACTATATTATATGGCATTTGTCGATTACAATAAGGCTTTTGATTCCTTGAGTCATAATTATATCTGGAAAACGCTAGAAAATCAAGGTGTAGAAAGCAAATACAAAAATATAATAAAAGAAATTTACAAAAATACTACAGCAACGATCCAACTTGAACAACAAGGCGAAGAATTTAACATCCAGAGAGGTGTTAGGCAAGGAGATCCACTTTCTCAAAAACTTTTCACGGCAGTTTTAGAAAATATATTCAGAAATCTAGACTGGGGAGATTTTGGAATTAACATTAACGGATCAAATCTGAATCACTTAAGATTTGCTGACGACATTGTATTATTTGCCACAAGACCAGACGTACTACAAACTATGGTCCAACAATTAGCATATGAAAGCAGGAAAGCAGGTCTATCCATGAATTCAACGAAGACTAAAGTAATGACTAATTCTTTAAGAGAAAGTATCAAAATAGGACAAGAAGTTATTGAATATGTAGATGAATATATATATTTAGGACAATCAATATCAATAAAAGACCAATACTCCAAAGAAATAGACAGAAGAATAAGCAACACCTGGAAGCGGTACTGGTCACTTAAAGAAATAGTTAAAAACGAAACAATACCTATTTCAATAAAAAGCAAATTGTATAACATGTCCATCCTCCCATGTCTTATTTATGGATGTCAAACTTGGCCTGCTACGAGCAAAAACAACCAAAAACTCCTAATTTGTCAACGTAACATGGAACGAAACATGCTGAACATAAAGCTAACAGATCGGTGGACTACTTCAAAAATAAGGAAAAGAACAAAGGTGAACGATGTACTACAAAAAATAAGGAAACTTAAATGGAATTGGACTGGTCATATAATGAGGACGAATAGAGAAAAATGGACGAAGGACATAATGGAATGGTATCCTAGAAATGGTAAAAGGCAAAAAGGACGTCAAATCAAAAGATGGGAGGACGATTTACCAAAAGGATGGAGAAGGCAAGCTCGAGATAGAGATAAGTGGAAGAACCTGGGGGAGGCCTATGTCGAAGGACAACCTGACCAGCGAAGTGGTTGCTAAAAACTTTTATTTTTTATTGCTACTTTATATTAAAATTAGATTTATATTGTTTTATAAATAGTATATAAGTTAAAACTGTAATATGGTCAGCGATTAAAGGCTTTTATTATTATTATTATTATTGTATAGGTATTGATACACAAAGTCGCTCTTTTTACGTGTTAAAAATAAAACTCAGATATTTGGTTTGTTTACTCTATATGCGTAGTTTATTTGCCGAACTAAAGGGGTACATATTGATAGTTCGGTGCTTTGTTAGAACCGAACTATCGCTACTGAAAAGTTTCAGTAGTTCGGTGCTTTGTTAGAATCGAATTATCGCAACTGAAAAGTTTCAGTAGTTCGGTGCTTTGTTAGAATCGAATTATCGCAACTGAAAAGTTTCAGTAGTTCGGTGCTTTGTTAGAATCGAACTATCGCAGCTGAAAAGTTTCAGTAGTTCGGTGCTTTGTTAGAACCGAACTAGCGCAACTGAAAAGTTTCAGTAGTTCGGTGCTTTGTTAGAATCGAACTATCGCTACTGAAAAGTTTCAGTAGTTCGGTGCTTTGTTAGAATCGAATTATCGCAACTAAAAAGTTTCAGTAGTTCGGTGCTTTGTTAGAATCGAACTATCGCAGCTGAAAAGTTTCAGTAGTTCGGTGCTTTGTTAGAACCGAACTATCGCAGCTGAAAAGTTTCAGTAGTTCGGTGCTTTGTTAGAACCGAACTAGCGCAACTGAAAAGTTTCAGTAGTTCGGTGCTTTGTTAGAATCGAACTATCGCAGCTGAAAAGTTTCAGTAGTTCGGTGCTTTGTTAGAACCGAACTAGCGCAACTGAAAAGTTTCAGTAGTTCGGTGCTTTGTTAGAACTGAACTATCGCAACTGAAAAGTTTCAGTAGTTCGGTGCTTTGTTAGAACCGAACTATCGCAACTGAAAAGCTGCAGTAGTTCGGTCAACCGGACTAACAATCAAACTACTGCTACTAGAGGGAGGATTATTATAGTTCTGTATTCACTTTCACACAGCCTTTTTTTTTTTTGTTTAAATTAAATTTGGTCCATACCTAACTATGGTAACAATCGGTCTGTGCATGTAGCATGGAAGACCGGCATCCTTACAAAAACATCATTTTCGTCTCGTAAGCGGTCCTGAAAACTGAAGGTTAGACATATGTCGTCTGACGTGGGCGTTGCATCACAAAAATGCCTTTTTAGGTATTGGATACAACAGCGGTATCAAGATGTATATATTAGAAGTTCTAACAGATGGTTCAGTTTTATAGTAGGTACCTATAAGGTCGTAATACCAAGTGTACTTAGTATACGCGGGTGCAATCGCAAACTATCGTTTAGTGTGCTAAATAAATGTTCTACTTTAAATTGTGTATAATAATCCCTATAAGTGCAGCGGCCGTGGGAGTGGCGCTCGGCTTTGGCGCGCTATCAGAATGCACCCGTCAGCAAGCGTCGCGTGACCGCTCGATGCTCGCTCACAAATTGCGCATTACTCGGCACGTTTTCGCTGCAACTGGGCCGGCCATTAGCGCGTTCCCTCCGATTACTTCATGCCCAAACGGAATTTCACACAGGGACGATAACACGAATAAAAATTACCACAATTACGACATGAACATACAATTTCATAGCGTTTTGTTAACTACTACTCTTCACGATAATAAAATTATCATACTTTAAATACACTAATATTATAAGTACTAATATGTACTAATTTCCAGAACCGATATCGAATTTACGTAATTTATTATTAAAATTATGTTGGTATGCAATGATATGTTGGTAATAGAATATGGTGTCATCATAGACGTACATCGAAGTCAAGTGGAGTTTCAGTAGATCTGTTACTTAAAGTCAACTAGGCTGATTTTGATGCAATTTCTCGCATTACACTGGTATCACATAAAAGAAAATTTTTAGACAAGTTTTCCAACTATGGGGTCTAGGGAGTACTGCAGTAGAAATGCTTCTTTAGAATGTAAAAAAATATGCAATTTTTTTGCATTCTACACTATTCTACAGGTATCACCTTGAAGTAGGTTCTTAGAAACTTTTTACGGTTATAGGAGATTAGCAGGCGAAGCAGCAGAAGAGTTTTCTTTTTTTTTGTAGTTTGAGACTACTTGGTACCGTGTGGGTGGTCTTAGATATTATTATTATTGTTATAAAATGAGTAGGCAGATTGCTGGTTTTTGTATTAGATGAGTTGACAGTTAGCAGCCGCCAGATGGAGCAGCAGGGGATGTTTCTTCAGAACGGCTTTTTGTCATCATCTGCAGTCTAGTTTAAATCGTAGGCACAGGCCACCTAGTCTTTAAAATTTAATGAAAAAATCAACGGATCTCCTGCTTTCGCTCGAACTTCTTACGACATTGGAAATAAACCTAACGGAATAAAGTAAACACGCATATTTTGGATAATATTTTTCGAAATAAATTTTTTTCGCAATAAAAATAACACAACTGTATCTGAATAACCTTTTAACTTCGAAATATGACATTCTGTACAACATTTCGATCGAACAAACAGAATTAGTACGAAATGTAACATCGACGCATATCCGATTTCCAACTAAGGACACCCTTAACCACTACTTCCGGTTGTCCCATTCTAACAATTTTAGTCTCAATCGATCCCCCGTCTAATTACCCCGAGCCGTTCCTTGTTCGGACCTAGTTCTCGAGATATCGGGCTCCCAAAATGAAAATCGGGGAAAAAAATTGCGATTATTTATTGCCGATAATTTTTTTTTGTTTTTGAACTTTTTCCAAATTGTCTTTTGCCATCTTGTAGAGCTCGCCGAGCTGCGTCTTTTGACACCATGTTCATCCCGATATCTCGAAAAGTCTTCGTGTAATCTGCCTGTCTCACAAAACTCCCAAATGACCCCCTATTCTCCAACGGAATGAATGTCATTTCCAATGTCAAAATCGTGTGTGTAGGAACTTACATATGTACGCACACAGGAAGTTACACTTCTTTGGCGTGAAACTATCGATAAACGACACCATACAGATATCATGAATAATAATATTACTTAATAGCATAATAATCAGGATAGGGCGGTTCATACTCGAAACGATCAAGAACGTGAGCAAAATTTCAGACTCAGTGATTCAACAGGCCATACGTGATTATCATTGTTTTAAACTAACATTTAGTTAAAGTAACACATGGAATGTAATTTTAGAATCTTTATTTCCTTTTGCGGTACGAATTTTACATGTGGGTTACACAGAATTCTATTTCACAACGAATATTTCAAAATAGCACCTGGTGATGTCGTCTATGTGGATATTTATTTGCTCACATCTCTGTGAATATCCATGTAATAATATTAATCAATATAAATATTGCACTATTTCAATTGCCGATATTTAACAATTATATATATATATATATATATGGGATATGGGTTATTCCGATCGCCAGGTGACGCTTTATGAAGACGACGATAGCATCATTGCGGTGAACGGTGAGAATGTAAAAGTAGACTGAAAGACGCATTATAGAGTGAAGACGTTACTTTTATCAAAATACAGAAAAAATACTTGAAAGTGTTTTCGTTGAAATAGTAATCCTACATATATATATCCATACCATATATACTTATATATATACATATCCATACCAAACAGCTTTTTAAAACAAAAATTCTGCAAGTAGGTGAAATGGTTGTGAACTACGAATGGATAAGATGAATAAAGAAATCCGAAATCCTGAAAACATTTATTTTATCAGAAACTAGCTTTTCACCCACGGTTTTGCCCCGTGGATTACAGACCGTTATAGGAACGCGACGAATTAGGACATATTGTAAGACTCCGAAAATTTTGAAACTCAAAAGACTTGTCATAATTATTTATATATACAAGAATAGGTACATATTTGTAACACGGCATACGTATATAGTAAAATTTGAATTTTTTTCTAGTATGCTCTACATAACAAGTGAAAATGGAAAAAAAATATATAAGTACCTATTCCTCGAGTTCGGTATCGTTAAATTTAATACCTAGACAATTTAAAGTCATTGCGAGGTTATTTGATGGTTCATCAAAACTAAGTCCCTTTTACAAAAGAGAAATGAAGGATATTGGTTGGGACAGACATTTGATCGAGGACTCTGAGTTTGCGCATCTGTGCACCCTGCAGCCCAGTGGTTTACCGAGCAGACATTTGTCATAGAGACAACCATATGGAATTTTAATTTAAATATAATGTATATGTCGATATCAAATGGTTAAATCAGCCTGTTACTTGGACGACTAGGTTTTTCGAAACGAAAAGGCTGAACATCGCTCTTAGCTTATTAGGTGAAAAAATTCCGAAGCCGATTGGAGCAAATATGCAGGAAAGGAGGGTTCTATTATTGATTATTGGTTTTTTTCTCAAACTTTGCACAGGGTGTCCATTTGATCTCTAGTTTTACAAGTATACCATTTTGGAGCTTATTATAGAATGGAGGAAGCGAGGGTTTCGTTATTTTCTCAAGTGACATATTAAATAAAAATACCTATTATGAAAAATACAAACATACCTATCCTTTTAATTTTAAAATGCCTAGTCTATAATTCTTTATAAAATTAAAAAAAAAAACATTTTCAAATGCATCATATCAAAAATAATAGTGCTGTTATATAAGCAATGGAAATATACTTATTATTATTTCAGGGGAAAATAATATTAATGATTTTTTTTCAAGTACGTCATGTGATATATTAAATCAAAGCGATCGTTATGAGCAATACAAACGTACTATTGTCATATTGTCATATATAGTTTAAAGGGCATTAAAAAGAGCATACACGAAAATTGCCCATTGCCTGAAACTATTAAGTGTAACATTTTGAAAAAGATATGGGTTTCGCTATAGTTCATCAGAAACACGTAATACGGAAAATAGGTATTCGTGAAGAGAAATCGCTTATAAAATGGTTGTTAAATTTCACTGAGAACTATCATAATAAGTCCATTGGTCTAGTGATGGTTATGGCAGTCTACATAAACGAAGAGTCGGGTTAGCTTAAATTTGATTATTTAGTACGGAACCCTCTCCACGTGGTTGACTCTCACTTTTTTCTTATGCATACCTAGGGAAGCAACTGAACGACGGACTTAAATTGTTGCAGTTTTTCTGTAATATATGCACCTATATCTACTAACTCTGAATATAACTAGTTAACTTTAGAAACCTAGAAGATAAGGAGGGACCGGCAGATGGGCAGATGGTATTATTTCGTAAATGAAGAGGTATATAATTAAAACCACTACGCTTTAGAAAATGAAAATTTTGTAATCGTCAAAAACAGCCCTTTGAAACAATATTTTATATAGGTAATACAAGAAGCAAAACTTTTTCGAGGAGGTCTATAAAATCTGAATACAAATGTATAATACTTCGTGTTAATATGGGCTCGTCGCCAATTAATAACATTATGAAAAAAATTTAATCTACGTTGTGTAAATTGTATTCTGAATATTCAGTTATCTGCATAAAGCTATGGTGTTCTGTGAAGGTGCTTAGGGAGCATTCATAAACTCTGGGAATATTTTGGCCTATTTCGAACTGCTGCCCCTAGGTACCTGTCTAACTAACGTGACTTTTGCCTTCAATCCCCTGCGAACGTAGTTTTTTTTTTTTTGATTCCGAAAGATGTTTTATATTCTATTCATTTACTTTCAAAGTTATTGGGTATAAAATTACCAAACCCGGTATTTTTGTATTTACAAAAAATGAATTTGAAGTATCTGTCTGTGACTTCGAAATAAAGACTTTTCTTATGCTTATATTTTTATTAGTACGTAACCGAAACCCAATCACGCTTTTTTTCAAATTTCGTCTATCTGTTTGGTCGTTTGTCTGCACCAATTCCCGAAACGGCTTAACAAATTTTGATGAATTTTGAAACTGTTTAGAGAATATAATATTATAAATAATATAATTGCACATCGTATATTGCGCAGTGCTTAGACGAGACGACATATTATGTTACATATTAATTATATAGACACACATTATATTTGTTTCCACAAATCAATATACTACAAGTAGGTCGCGCCAATCTTTTTATAGTATCGGGAAAGGAAAGTCGTTAATTTTGCAAAAGGCATGAAATATGCTTGGAACTCATTCCGCGGGCCGTGGCGGCAACCGGCTCGGGTCACCCTGATTACTTATTAATGAAGGTGGCAGCCTCGACCGCATCCCAATATATTGTCACTAAAATGTACTATTGATCACTAGATAACAGCGATTTCATTTGCACCCTGTTTTTTTATTTAGGTGGATTCGCACCGTCACCTCTCTAACATTCTGTAGTTTAATGTCGACTAGCGCCACAGAATTTCTGTTTGAAAACAAAAATACATGGAAGGCGACTAGGCGACCGCGGTCCTTATGGTGTGAGTTTACATGTAATTTTTATATACCATATTCGTGACAATTTAGTTACTAGCGCAATTGAATTTCGAGGTGAAGTGGTGTATGTTGCCGTGAACAGAATTTTATGAAATATTTTTTGAATTGTGGTTCAGATGAATGGGCTTTTCAAGCTCTTTTAGGTGAAAAAAATATGAACTCGAGATATTTAAATTATAAAATAATTATATAAGATGTACAAACTATACCGACAGTGAAAATATATTTACACATATTAACGAAATCTATCTTATACCACCTTAGATTACGTTTACAAAGAAAGATACACTGCAATAATGATAAATGTCCTTATTTCTCTGTTTTAAGATAATTGTATTTTAATTTTATAAATTGTGAAGAAAAACTTAAAACACTCGTTAATTAGCCTTTATAGATAGATGGAGGAGAAACTGGTGTGTTAACCACACTTGATCCCCATGGACTATTATTAAAATGTCTGTGAAACATGTTCTGTACATGTTCTTTCTGAGCGTTTTAGCTGTGTATCCGATTATTAAAAACGTATTTATTTCGGGACTGTAAGCGATATTGCTGAGTTTGTAAACAAGATTAGTAGCTGCATGTACCAAGCGACCGAATGACGTACTTAGAATTAGAATATTTTTTGACGTCCATCATTATTGTAGTGGTCTTTTCTAAATTTTTACTGATTGATCAAGCCGATATTTTTCGCTGAGACTGTGATAACGTAAATTAACTTTTATCTATCAGTAATTCTCAATTTATAAAAATATAATAGTATTTCACCTCAACTTAGCTTCGGATGGTTTTTAAAACACTGAGATCGTTTTCCTTTCAGAGTTTAAAATTTTTATTTAAAAATTTTATGTTTTATTGTTATTATAATATAATTGTTTTATTTGTGAAATTTTAATTTCGTAGGCTGTTTATTATTTTAAAATATCATTTGAGAAGTATTAAACTTGAATAAATCGTTTGAAATATGTCCACTTCACCATAATTTTTAAAGTAAGTAATTCACGAAAAAAATTGAAAGAAAATTAGAGGAAGTGTTTAGTAGCAGTTTTAATCAACAATATTTCAGGTAGGTATACACATTGATTTAAGAATTGGGTAAACCGCATTAATAAGTTTAAGAGATAGGTAATCGATAGTTATTTGTTACGCCGGATTAATTTCACCTGGCCTACTTGTATAGGTAACTTCTTTTAAATATCACGAAATAAGTTAAAACATGGTTTTAGGAATTGCTACTACACAATTACTGTCGTATACAAACGTGATGGTGTGAAGATGTGAAGATTAAGTGGAAAACGAGCTGGACCCACGAGGTACCAGCCTAACGTTAGTATATATTGAGTTTACCTGCAGTACATCATCAACTAGATTGGTAGACTCGTTCTAGCCAAAGTCGGCAGACGTCCCTCTTTGACCGGTCGTTGAGCTTAGCCAAAGCAAACTCCAGGGAATAAGTCTTTATTCTTGTAACACACACTCTCCGAAACAAAGTTGATCACGTGAATTTGGACATCTACTGGTAGTATTATTCAAACAGAGAAAACTTGCAGATTTCCGTGATGCACAGGGGAGATTCATATTTAGGTTATTATTACCGTATTGGGATTATGACCACAGATTAGATTATGACAGATTAGTAGTGAAAAGATGTCATCAGTCGGGCGCGCCAGCGCCGAACGTCAAAAATGACAGAAGGATCTGACACTGACAGTATGTCAACCGCGTAAGGTCATGAACATACAGAATAAGGCCTCAGACACATTTTATTCTAAAAAATTGCACGTGTTTCAAGACGCACTTAATTGGTTTCATCATATAAAATTATGGATGTGAGAAACTCATAATTTAGACATCTGAATTTAAAATTTAATGTCCAAGCTTTGTAACTTGAATAAACGCATCAAGTTACGTTGAATGAATTGTATGGAAAATAGATCCCTTAATAATAGATAGATATCAGCTAGGTCTAACATTGAGGCGATGACAGTCATTGGCCGCGAACTGTTCAGTCCATAACAGTCGGACTGGTTGGAAACAAAATGGTATTACCCATACTGTCTATTTTAGTAATATGATGACAAGGAATAGTTAAGTACTGCATTTATTTATATCCATCAAGTACTTTACGGTTTACAATTTAAAGGCAAATACAAACGTATCTACATACATAGAAAAGGTTGTTAATATACCCTTCTTTGTATAGACAAAAACGGAGTATAACTTGTACATAAATTGTGAGTATATAAAGTCATTAATTTGCTAAGAATGATTCGATTGAGAACATAATTACATCATCGTTAGAAGCAATATGATAATAATTTGTAAACTTTATTGCCTTTCTGTTTTGATATTTTCATAAAGTTAAAATAATTAATGAATTATACAACAGCTTTAATTAAAACCGAATAATGAAAACTGTTAATGCCAAGGCAAGGCATAATAGGCTAGATTGATTTTTTATGATATGCATACGATGTCTTATGACAGTATGTTATACTATATATTAGTAATGGTGTTTTCGTGATAGAGCATCGCTATAACAACGACGCAGACTCTTGGATGCGATGGAAAATCGAGAGAGGGCCAACTCGGGTCGCATCTACGTCCCATTAGCCGTAACATAGATTTATATTATAGATTAGAGTGACAAAATACGTCGCAAAAGATCACGTCACTCACACGAATATTGCTATGCTATTGCCATTCTAGTATAAAAATATTGCAAGTTCTTTTATGTTTGTTTAGTTTCTTTAAACTCCACAGCAGAGTAAATACAGTCATCTCACAGTATCTGCTTTATATAAAATTTGCACGTCATTTTGATATTGACCCTTCCGAAAATGTTGTTTATTTCTCTTTTATTATTATTTCGCTTTTGGTGCTATAGAAAATAATGATATGCTAATAATTTGCAGGATACCTACATATGGTTATGGCCGGTACATAATATGAACTACAGAAAACTAATTCACATACTTACTTACTCACATACTCACATACGTACTTAAATATCTTATAATGAATCCAAATAAGTGAATTCTTTTGAAAATCTGTCACTCTGACATTAACAATTCGCTTATTTTTTCTCGATCTTGACCTTCACTTCGTTTTCTTCACTCACTTTAACACTTCGACTATTATCAACTTAACTTGACTGACGACCTTTCAGTGGTTTTGGTTGTCAACATTCTAATCAAAGTGCTGTCAGTTTTTATTTCATGCGATCTAATATGTTTACATCATCTCTTTTGTTGCAACTCGCTGTTAGACCAACAGGCAATAACATTTTTTACATCTTTATAGTTTATAGGAAGGACAAAGAAACTATTTCTGTACGATGATGGTTTATGCAATTTTCTGACAATCCTTGTATTATAGTTTGACCGAAACCGCTGTACCGCGCCCTGGGTATGCGCGCGGCGAGGAGGGAGGCAGCTCCTGAGCATTGACGGCCGACAGAACTGAGGCGCAGTACAACGGTTTGCTTCGCTGCTTCTATCGGTATTTTTAAGGATTTTAGTACCCCCTTATGACGGCGGGAAGGTGCGCCCCATGCGGTCGCACCGCTCGCACCGCCTGCACCGCCCTATAGCGCTGCGTCCCTTCGTACAGACGTCTGCATTGAAATCTGAACACTTTGTATTTTGATCACTTTCAAATAGCAGCTAAAAACGTGAAAAAGACATAATTATGGTGTTTGTTTTAAATAAATTCGTGTTTGTGTAAATTAGTTTGGTCAGCACAACGGCTCTGTGTGCTATAACTAGCGTTCATAGCGAGAATGTTAAACTTGTTGGTGAGATATACTTCTCTGTCCGCCCGTCGACCGTTTTGGACGGTCTTCAGATAAGAGAGCAGGCGTCTGTACGTAATGTCTTATAAGGACCAGAACTTATTTTAGTTAGGTATATGAATAAATTGCCTTATAACTGCGTTCAAGTATTTTATTTTGATGATTTCGGTTCCTCATATTAGAGTTCGTAAGCTGTGCTATTGTCGATTTTGTTCCTATATCTGTAGACAGACGTTAAAACCTACGAACTAAACTTCATTCTGATCAAATTGTTCAAAATTACATAGAATAAAATTATGTAATAGTGTTGCATGATGAATATGGCAGAAGAATTTTGCCAGCTCTTCTTAACTGATATACAGCATGGATATGGATGTATTTGGTTATAATTAAATAAAGTTCATCTTAAACAAATGGGTATAACATTATAACGAAACTAGGTATAATAAAAACAGCAGACTGTATAATATGATTTCTTTGGTTTAGCTCTTATCTGTGTACTTTTATTGACGAGAAATTATCGTGAAAGAAATGTCTAGAAGCAGTAGAACATCTTTATACATAGGTACATCGATCATTCGAAGTTAGCGTAGTAAGTACGGTTATGAGATTACTATCATGGAGCCCGCGTTAATACTGACGGAGCTTTCTATTCTGTTTAATGTCAGGTGCAAATTAAATTCAGCTATGAGCGGCTCATAACAAATTATTTTCTCATCAGATTATTCATTAAACACTCGGACACCGTTCCGAAGTTTATATATTTATAGTGCATGGCCTTCCGATACACAATCAAAATAATTTTACAAGTATAATGTCGTATTTATGAGTATTATGTGAACTTTATTTATCGAATTTAATATTTTCCGTTCTATATTATGTCGCAGTTTAGTCAAGGCTGTGAAGAAACTGTCTCGAAAAGTTAATGCATAAAAGAATCATAAATCAGGAGAGGGTTTCTCTCACCACACCCACCTGCTTGATGATATGCTAGTGTCTGATATTGGTGCACAGCGTGATATGAAACCCATTTCTATTGCATACTGGTTCATTTACAAAATTTTTGGTTTTCATAATTTCTAGTACTTCAGTTCAATCTAAGCATCAATACGACTTGTAGATTTGAAGGAAAAGTTTTCGATTCAGGTCCACCTACTATCACACCAAATTGTAACGCTTTACTCTCTGTGGAAAGCTAAATATGACTTTTTATCAAATCCAATTTTTGCTTTTATAGTTTTTATTCCACGATAACACCGTATTAGTTCACGGTTTTTACATAACACGATTCTGTATACTTTTTTTTATTATTCATTACTAACAATTATTTAACCGAAATTAAAAATAAAATGTTTTAGGGTGTTTGTAAAATTGTAAAATATCCCTTAATAAATGGTAACATAGAAGTGTAATCCACTCAGGCGAAGCCGTGGGCGGCGGTTAGTTATTTCTATAACACAAACTGATATCGCTGTATATACAGTTTTAGTACCGATATATATTTATAAAACTAAAAATAACTTTATAACAGTTGGACAAAAACAGAACTTTACTATTCTTTGAGGCATAATTATAAAGCTTAAATTGGGCTTTGTAATTTATAACAAAATTAGTGTACATAATAATTGAAAGTCAAAATTTGAATATATTTCAAAAGGAATTAAAGGAATATTTAATATGCAATCCTTTTTATCCAATCAAAGAATTTTTTGATGTTTAACTATATCGTAGAAATAGCATTGCATTGTGTTTTATACTTATCAACTTTGTGTACCTAAATGGTAATTTTGAAACAATAAATTATTATTATAATTAATCTGTTCATATGTAAACTAATCTGTAATAAATACGTCCTTTTCTTATATAATATCGATGGGAGCCTGGAATCAGTCCTGGTGATTAAGAATACAAATTTTTATAAAATCTAGTTTAGGCTCTATTTAATAAAGCAGTATTATTATTTATTTATTTACATTAGTGTGTCGCCATTTTTCCATTAACCTACTTAGAGAGACTTAAAATTTTAAAGTAGATATTCAGATGTGAACTTTAACACGATATAATAAATTTATAAGAATAACATTAGTTAGCGGACATCAAACCAAAGTTTTTATTTTACAATGTACTTAATATGTATTTCATTCGGATATTTGGCGCGTCACTACACTTAACTAAGGATGAGTTGTTTAATTTACAGTTAAAGTTAAAACTGTGGTTTGATGTCCGTTTTCATCAGATTAACTTTAGGGTAATTTTTTTTTTTAATTGGAACGTTTTAAAGTTCTAAGTATAACGTTTATAAATAAAATATGAACTGCTTTCTGGTTGAAACAACGTTAAACTGACAAAAAGAGAGGCTAAAATATGGTGATTTTAATTATAATAGAATACATTGTTCTTGTATCGGGTTAGTAATTATTTTAATTATTTTTGTCATTTGATTTTATCTAATACATGAGCATGGCGCTGTGTTATCGGAAGCGACGTAATTGGGTGGATTTCTCACATATCAGGCAGGCGAGAAATCAGTCTGCCTGAT
Organism: Luffia ferchaultella; assembly: GCA_949709985.1. NCBI lineage: Eukaryota > Metazoa > Arthropoda > Insecta > Lepidoptera > Psychidae > Luffia > Luffia ferchaultella. The sequence goes on along the minus strand of OX453240.1, from coordinate 13,627,172 downwards.
ATGGAGCGGTTGCGGTGGTTTTCATTAACCTAAAATGAAAAAAATGCAGGCGTATCGCGTCGGCGTAATTGTCGCCCGTTTAGGACACGAGAGAAATGCACTCGGCGATTTGTGTCCGTTTATTAGCGTTTGTTTTTGTTCGTTAATCGATTTAACAAAGACCGAAATTCATCATACCAAAACCATTGTGATAGTTTTGTAATTGACTTCTCATTGACGTATAATACGTGAATTATGAATACGTGACCAGCGATGGTGCCTAAATATATATACGCGTGCCCTAATATTTAAAATATTAAAATTTATTTTTAGAAGTAAATGTTATGTTGCGTTTTCGTAATTTGTGCTGAAAACAGAAAAAAAATTATTTCATAAAATTTAAATTTTTGTGCATGCTGTTGCGTGAGAGATACAGCTTTTTTATGAAACGTTGTTAACATCATTGTATATGTTGGAGATCAAAAACAGGAAGTGGTGGAGATGAGGATTAAAATTGGGTGGTGAGGTAAGATTTAAAATTAAAATATGGAAGGTACCGTATGATCCCTTCGTGCCTAAGAGAAGAAAATAAATACGATTTTAAGAGCAGGTTTCGAAAGGGGACACAGGTCGGAAATGAAAACGGTTTATGGGGGCACGATATGTGAAAAACCCAATAAGTTTTATTGATTATTAATATGTTATAAAATTCGTGTTATTATGTCGAACTACGAAAATCTAATGTTATGTACGGAAAAAACATAAAAGTACAATATTTTTTTACACGTACAATGAAAGCATTAATTTCTTGTACAATAACCAAAACGAACACGAGATTTTTGATTAAAGTATTTTGATATTCTTTGAGAATTTTATTGATTCGTAGTCACAGATTCGTAGTGCAGGCCAAATGATTCATATAAAAAATCGGTCAAGTGCGTGTCGAACCATACAAGCGTTAAAATAAGATATGTCGATTAGTTTTTAAGATATTTGTTTTTAAACTTAAAATTCAAATAAGTTTAAAAACAAATATTTCAAAAACTAATCGACATATCTGATTGAAACCATTTTTCGTTGAAGTGTTATTTATTTATATTAGCTTAACTATTTTCAGAATTTTCCACATCACAGTGAGTCTTGTAATTTTTGCATTTCATAGAAATATGTTATATTTATTAAGAAAAACTAATAAGTGCAAGAATTTTATTGATATCTACAAAAATGCCGAAGATGCAAATTTTAAAATAAATCGTACTATGACGGTTACAGTACTATGGGCTAACGTGGATCATTTGTACGTAGCGGAAACAAACAAAACTAAAACACGAACTTTGATTTGTTACATCTCCGGTAATAATCGGTATTTTCTCGAAATTAAAAAAAAAGTAGTCATCAGTTTGTTATACTCTAACGTGTGAAATAGCGTATGGTTCATAATTTTGTTGAAGAGAACGCGCTCATAATAATTGACTTAAATAAAAAATCATTTAGTAACCTTTATATCATTTTTAAAGACCTATCTTGTAGGTAACCCATACTTTAATGTGGGGTGAAATTTGTTTTTCGTCCTTCAGTTACGTGTATCAGCGATACACTGGACTTCAACGACCTAACAAAATTGTTTTTTTAAATTGTTTACTGCACCATTGTATAGCGGTTCATAGATTAAATTATATCTGAGGATTACATGTGTACCTTACAATTTCATTTAGTGCGAACAGTCGCCGAGTAAAATGCCTCTAACCTATGAAAAACCGATAGACAGACAGGCTGAAATCATAAGGGTCCTGTTTTTGCCTTTTGGCTATGAAACCCTAAACGTAAAGTCTTATAACATCATATGATCATTAGGGGTCTCGATTTTTTTTTGTGAAGCTGCTTTGGCGTAGTTTCTTATGAACGTTTTTTAAGAATCTTTGCCTCGGTGCAGAATCGAGTGATCTGTAGTAACCGCACTGCGCGACGGTTGCGGCGAGTGGAGACGGGCGGCGAGAGTGCGACCCCGTTGCGACCGGTCGGCCCCACCGGTCCCACCTTGGGCGCCGGCGTGGCCGCCACAAGCCGCCGTGCGTCGCCGACGTCGCGACGCTCTCGCCGTGCGCCCGCGCGCCGCTTGCACCGCACAATTTATCTCTCCCGCCGCGCGCACTATCGATACGACCGCGAGAGTGCGAGACGCGACCATCCTCCGATTTACTTTCGGCGAGTACGCCGGTGAAAACGTTTTCGCGATAACCGCTACGAAGCGACGGCGCCTGTGAAACTAATCAAAAACTGGAGTGCTGTTCTGTGGGTCCAGCGTACACTTAATATTTTGACACCGGCCGTTTTGCGGCGGGCGGGAGGTGAGTTTTCCGACCGGGATCCTACCGCTCAGGCGGCCGCTTGTTATATAAATAACGGTAGAGGGTACGAAACAACTATGTGGTTTCTCACGACGTAAAGCGGACGAAGGTTAGCGGGTCGTCGGTGCCTGTAATGAGGTTAGGGCGCTTCCCGGCCCCTCACGCCCGCTCCTGCCCTTCGACCAAGCCACCCTGTCCCTCCTATTTAGCCGTAGATCATTTTCGTAAGATTGCACTAATTAAGATAGGTAGGTCTGCGTTTAATAATTTGAAAAAGAATATTATCCAATTCGAAGTCTCACTATATTTTGTGTCGTAAAATGATATTAAAAGAATTTTTTTTTTAATCTTTAAATATGCACTTTAAAAATAGATATCTGTAAAAGGTTTAATATACTTAAAATGTTTTTGTCTTCCAGAAATAATGCCATGTAAACATCACCATCGAGAATTTTCTCATACCCATACTAGATTCTGTTGACATTGTTTAGTCATCTTTGCAATGAGTCATTACAATGCAATCTAACAACGAGCCAGAGACAAAAAACATTTTTCTTTTATAAGTCGAAACAATATACAACCACTATGCAGCAGTTATGTTGATCAAATTCCTAATACCAAAGTAACCAGTTTGTTATCATTGCAATATGTATGTCATACTACACCTACATATTAGTAAATTTGTTGACTTCGGTGACTGACGATCATACTGTTATCTGAAATTTTTATATTATATTAGTTAATATTACTTTACTATACCGTTACTATATTATTTTACTTCACTGTTTTTTAATGCTTACGTTAACATTTTACGTTTCAATGTGAGTTACGATAAAATTTAAACAAAGTAGGTTTAAAAGTTTTGCACCTGATTAATAAAAAAAAAAACATGTACATTTCTAAAAATTACTTTTAAATTCTAAAAATACTTCGGTATTATATAATATTAGCACAGTAATAAAACTGTTATCACTAACATCGTATATTATGCGATCACCTATTATTTCTATTTTAGCTAAATTTATTTTAGCAAAATAGAAATAATAGGTAATCGTATTTGCAATAAAATAAATGTGACTAAAGCACTAATCCTCATTCTATCTATACAATAATTATAATAACATAATCACATGGTAGATATAATAAGGACCTCCGTGGTACGAAGGGTAAAGCACTCTTGTTTACAATACGGAAGGTTCCGACTTCGATTACCGACTTACAAACGTTTTTAGGTGTTGATTTTGGGATACGAGCTTGTACATGTTTGTGAGTGTTGTTGCATTAACAATACAAAGAATCTTTATTTAACGCTAGTACATTAATGTTTGAGTTCCGAAGCGTTAATAATATACATTATTATATATTAAAACCCTCAAATAAAAATCACTCCAAGAAACGCTTTAAACTATAGGTGCACCTGTAAATAATACCTACTACGGTATAAATACATTTTTTCAAACGTTTAAAACACGTAGTTCCATATATAGTATATACTACGACGAATTCCGAAACGAACATGGATTTTTTTTTGTTATCATTTATTGAGGCCCTAATCGATGAGCGATCAAGGCAGCCACATACGGAACCTCTTAGGGTGCTCAGGAAGTCGTATCTACAACTATCCACCTCAGAGAATCCCCAATAAAATTTAAGAATTTCATGCGTGGAAGACCTCCAGGTTGGTGATCTCGAGGTTCGATTTGGACAATTTGTATCAGTATATTGGTCATGAATGTACGTTTTGTTTACAATGCATTTATAAATCTTTTAATTAATAACAACGCCTTGATACATATTGCACTGACCTCAAATTTCGACTTCCTGAATCATGAGCGTAATTATAATAGGTACGTAAATGAAAATGCTAGTATATGTACCTATAAAATTACGTTTTAACATAATATCAAGGAGGAAGGCTGCGGCAAATAATATGCGTCAAATAAACGTATTAAATAATATTAATCATCATATAAATGTTAATCACAAATTTATATAAACAAGTATTTAATTAAGAATAGCGGAGGTATAGGATTTTTTATTATTAAAACACCACTCAGCATTTTTTGTATTTATAGAGATCAACTTTCCGACTGCGGCTTCGTCCGCGTGGATTTCATATTTGTACCAAGATCCATAAAGGGCGGTTCCGAGATATAGTGAAAAATTTTAGCTGTACTTTTTAGAAAAAAAACGTAAAAAGTATAATTACCGTATTGCTTAAAATTAAAACCTTCGAATGCAAATGAGCAAAGTATAAAAATTATGCCACTAATATATTACATCTCAAAAATGCTCCTTTCTTGTAGATAAATACCTTTATAAGTACGAATTGAATAGAAGCCCTGTTCTGCGTTTATCGTCTAACCATTCATACTCTAGCTAGTTGGTGCAAGATGACAATTTTTCGTCCAAGTTTCAATGCGCAAGGTCCCCGTGCGCTGGTTTGCCCTCCGTGAAATCTCCAGTTTTCAACCCCGCGAAATTGCGTAATGTCACTTCGATACTGTGAACTGACATTTATGACTCTACTAAAACCGAACGTTGCTGTGAAATTAATTTACTCTATGTAAATATTATACTTTCCGGGAACTTCTAGTATTAAAATTCTATTTTAAAATTCAGATCGTGTCTTTTTTACGTAGCGAGACGTGCTTAGTTTGAAAAAGTGAAATCGTACCGCAGCAAGCACTTCACTTCAGCATGCCCGACCTTTTCTCAAATTAGTTATCGATTTCGATTTATAAATAATGTTTACAAATAAATATCTTTCAAAGGCTTCACTACGTCGGAGGCGCGCAGGGTCAAAGCGATCTCTTTGACGTAGATCTTTAGCTAACTTTAACTTAAAAGGCTTCATTTGATATTATTGTAAGTGATTATTACAGGTTGGCCATGTCGATTCGTTATCCTATTACTAATTGCGATATATTTTTAAAACAACTTTTTCTATTGAGACTGTGGCTAATTTATTTGGATGTTATAACTATAGACGGAAAGCTTCCATTGCTACATATTTATACTAAGATCGAATAAATTGTTTTTCAAAATGTTAGTACAACATTGATCCAAGCAAAACTTCGAACGAAATGGAAAAATCAAAATGGAAAACTTCTATAGATTGATATTAAACTTAGATTAAAAGCTTTTTCGTACGTGATATGACTCCTTCAAAATCTTATTTTGATAAAAATACCTTCGAAAACATGCTAAAATCAGTACCACTTTCAGCAAACTTTAACAGTGATGCTTGTACATGAAAAATATTGTTATAAATCATAAGTAAGACGTAGTATATATAGGTACAACTGATATTAATAATTATGAAACATGATTATCCCCAAATTCACATTATAGGTACAGAACTTTTACACGTGTCATATGCCGTCTTAAAGTATTAATCTATCCTGTGCGGACAGAGAAAGTAGAGAGACAAACGCTTAGTCCGGTTCCGCGCCTTTGTTGTGTTAATTAGTGGATTAAAATTAATGACGCCATATTGAAGAAAGTTCCCATCAAAGTTCAAAGTTCGTGCAAAAATGTGCAGATTAAATAATCAATAGATATTGACTTTCACGAAACCGGAAGTTTCAAATATAAACAGACGTCAGAAAGATTTCTCATTTTTACTGTTTATACATTATGTCAAAATCTATTGTACCGTATAGACTCGTTTATTGCTATAAAATTATAATGGATTTTAATAGGATTGATTTTTTTTTTTTAAATTTTTTAGTGAATATTGTCGTTAAATTCTCAAAATGACCGTTTTCTTATTCCAAGTTTTAATTTTATGATAGTCTCAGAATTATAATATCCCATAGAATATTAGTTTTATTTTGCAAAATTTTGTAATAAATGTCTATTTTTCATTTAAACTGTGACAATTAATTGACTGCAAACAAAAGAATTAAATTTCTCTAGAGATTTCTATCTGTTTCTATTTACCTTATAAGTAAAATGACAAATATCTTGAAAGTAAGAAAGTTTGCATTAAATAATGTTCATCATTTGTGTATAAAGTAATCTATACGTAACGTATCTACTAAAAATACGTACTACATAAATGTAAGTACGTATTTTTGAACGCGTAAATCTCAAGAACGGAATAACTATAACTGTTGGGTAAATCTATTCATTTTGTTTTAAGATAGGCCCATATTATAAGATGTTATAATTAAAAAAAAATCAAGGTTAATATTGCTAAATATAAATTAAATAATAATTGTTAGCTATAATATAAGCTAACAAAACTTATTTAATCAACTTCTAAGTCCTCTCAGAAGAAGCCGCGGGCGCAGCTTGTGAATGTACAAAACGACTATGCAACTGAGTTTGGAAAAGTTGAAACGTTAGGTAAACACATAGAGCCTCTTCTTATATTTGTCGGAGTGGGATAAAAAAATATTTTCATCCACCGCGAACATTAAGCTAGATTGTTTTTCTTCTCCCTTGTGTTGCATAATTTATGAGTTTGTAAGGCTTGCTCACTTTTGGAGGAAGAGATATCGCTAACGAAAATGGATAGCCTGTACTTTTAAAACTATTTAGAGGGATTTTTCCAAAATTGATTTTCGTTCGATGACCCTCCTTCTCGCTTTTAAAAGACATCTTTTTATTCAAGTTGCAAAATTTACGTCAATAAAAATTTGATAATATTATTCAAGTTCTCGAAGTTCGATTTACAAAAACAGAATTTTGATAGACCGAAAAACGAGTTTCGTCTGTAGTAAAATACAAATTTGCGTATTATAAAAAACCGGCCATGTGCGAATCGAACTCGCACACAAAGGGTTCCGTACCGCCATACAATATAAAAAAACGAGCGCGACGTTAATCGAACTTAACCATTTATCGTTATTATTATGTAATTTAAGAATTATTGTATAAATATATTTCATTTTTATTTCGTTAGTTCTTTAGAAGGCGCTCGATCCTCTCTGGCTAATCCGAGAAGTAATAACATGAGTGCACTCAACCTTTGATTTTTAGTATCGATTGTGAAGAGAATAAGCTCCGCGAAGGAAAGCGTAGATTTATAGTACCTAGTATTACACAATGTAATTTTCATCATAATTTTTTTTTAAATTATCTTTTACTAATAACATCACAAAGATAAAATGCATCTAGTTTTCGCGTATTAGCTAAACGCTATCTGTCATTTTTTATGGAATTTTTACAAAATTTTTACTTATAAAAGTACATTTTATAAGTTAATCAATTACTTGTTAATTAATACAGTCTAGTTAGCTGTGATAGTTTTCCTTTTAACTGCGTTATTTAAGCTCCTGTTATAAATCTTTTCCACATATCGAAAACCAACGGTTTAGTTGGTAGAGGGCGTGGGGGGGGGGGGGAACATGGTTCTATCAAAAATTAGGACTTTAGGAGTGCATATCTCAACAACTGTTGACTTAGATAAAATAAAATTGTTTGAAATCTATATTTCATTTTTCAAGACCTATCGTTTGGTACCCCTCGCGTTAATATACGATAATTTTTTTTTGGTACTTCAGTTACATGTATGGCGACCTATCCCAAAAAAAAATTTTTTTTTCTTAATTCCACTACGTCGTTGTGTAGCGGTTCATAGATTGCATCTACCTTCCATCTGTATATTGCCAATAGTTTTAGAGAAAAACCACAAACAGACAGACAGACAGACAGACGGACGGACGGATGGACATGGCGAAACTATAAGGGTTCCTTTTTTGCCATTTGACTACGGAACCCTAAAAACGGATAAAAATAAATTATGTAACACGAACGGAACCCGTTTTTGAGAAATGTAAAAGCCGAGCTCGATTGTTAATATAACTGTTCGAAAGTAACGATAAATATAATATATTTGCATAAAGAACAGTTGGATTCGGTGATTTATACTAAACTTAAAAAAAAAATCGTTGCAGAATCGATAGTTTGTAGTTGTGGCACAGGTTTCGCATAGGATGTTCACCTCTGCGCGGTTGTCGGACAAATAACCGTGATGTCATTCATGATCCGGCCGTCGCGTCTGTGTCCTCCGCCCACAAGATCGATTTCTTCCATAATAATTATTGACGATGTCGGTTCGGGTCGATTTAGTTTTAAAACGCTGCGTTTCACTCCTCGTAATGGCAACATTTTGAAGTCATACATATCAAGTTCATTAGGCTGCTTCGAATATATTGTTACTACAAGCGAGCGCAATCGTTTATTTTAGGCTCTGGCAGAAGGGTATGATGTACTAATGGCGTGAATAGAATAGTCTTCTTTTTTTTTCTACCACCAAACAGTAACTGAATAAGCCACTGTCAGTATTTTTGACTCCTCCTACAGTACATTTGGCTTAAATACATTAAATAGTTTACAGTGAAATAAATTCACAAATTCAGTGCTATCGACACGTCACTTTGCCAGTCACTACGAAAATTTCTTTCTTTTCTAAACCTTAAACTGAACTTCGTTATCTTCCCACACTAAATCTGTCTGACACACGTAATTAAGTGTTCAGCGTGTTATATACCAAGGTTCGGTCCTAAGCGTTTTCCATAAAACTTCCATCGCATTAAATTAATCGTCACTTCTTTTTCATTGAAATTTCAGGAACAGAATTATGATAGGGAAGTGTTGATAAGAGATGTGAATGATTTGCATGGAACATGATGATTTTATAACATTAGGAACTGCTGAAGCTGAAATTTTCATACAATTGTTGCCTTGGTTTTATTTGAAATTAGAGTCAATTGGTATCTTGTACGTAGGAATGGATACGATATATCTGAGTCTGTACCATGCAATTTTTCTAGAAATCAGATACAAAAAAGCATCTAAATATATTTTTTAAACTTTTAACTTGTCACCAATCAATATTAATCAATTGTCCCTGTCATTCAAATGCTCATGACTTTGGACCTAACCCAAATGGGTTAATGTGTAGCGCCTGAATTAACGCGGGATTTCCAGCCGTATTGCTAAATATGAAAAACTATTATAAATACAATTTTCAAACGGCACAAACTTCTGCAATATTATCTATTTTGAAAATAATAAATAACATTAGCCTTAGCTAATTTGTTATTGAAATGAAAACAATTAACTATGACTTATGTATGAAAATTGTGTTTAATTGAGCGAAAGTAGATTATGAAATTAATTTCAATAAAATTGTATTAAGAAACGGAGAGAGCTCGTTCAGAAGACATTAATATATTGTAAAAATGGCCATAACGGTTCTGAAGAAAAAGTCCAGACGTGCCCTGAAAATTTATATCTCAATCAGTGACCGCTATCTGGGACTGCGGTATCTCTCGTTACGGTCGCGTGCTCTCCGCATTTGGCGATCGTAGATATTATTTTTTCAGCTTAGGTTTACAATTATTTCCAGGTTCATTTTACAGTCGCGTCTCTCTGGACGTCATCGTATACTTTTAATTCTAATTTTACATATTTTAATGCCTTATTCTATAGTTAATCAGTCGGGCATGCCCGTGGACGTATATTATTCACTTGTGTGGCTAAACTGAGCTAAAATAGGCTAACTTACAATTAGGGGCTACAATTAGGAATTAGGAGTAGAAACTTAAAATTAGTTACGTTAATTTACAAATGTATACGTCAGTACAATTTCGCTATCCAGATATAAATGATGGGATTTATCACTCGTAATTGATATCATGATATTATAGTAACAATTAGTAGTTTCTCGAGCTTATCTGGGTTTGTGAGCTCTAAAGATTTTGCTTGTGGATCGTGTTAAATGTAGTGACCCGCCCTTCGTTAACGCAGCTCAACTAATTTGTATGTTTAAGTATTAATGACTCGACCCAACGACCGCGGTATTAACACAGGGATTCCAATTCGCCCTTTCCCGATGATACTGAATTGTTAAATGCCTAATTTCCTTTGTCATCACCATCTTGATTTCTTTAAATAAAATATTGTTATTATCTTGTTGTATTTTGTTGTACAGGAACGTGTTTATTGTATTTAGAATTTCATTCCATTCCATACCATCAGTCCTTTTTATACCCCACTGTAGGGGGCTTAGGCCTCTCCTGTATATAGAATATTTCCCCGTATTTAGAATAATGTTTAAAATTACGCAAAAGAAATGCAATTATGAAAGTATGATTGGTCGTTTCATAAGACATTAATATGCACCTGTCTATTGGTAATAAAAATATTTCATGCCACTTTTTGTTTATGCGATTTACATGCATGTTGCGTATGTAGCAACGCTAGTTGCAATTTGGCACGGTTTAGTCAACACGCGCAGCTGCACTGCGGCGCCAGTCGAGGTATTCGCTTGCCCAAGTATGAGGATCGCCCAATTAGATGTAGCGATAAGAAGGCAGCGGTTGCGCCGAGATTGCACCGCGGTGCGCACGTTGCCGTCGCCGTCGCACGTCAATGCATCGCGTTGCGCGGACCGGTCACGGGTGAATCGGTTTTCTTTTTAGAAAGCGCAAGCGCCCGACTGTGAATCGACTTTTCTAATAACGGCTCTCCGATAATTGCGACCGCCGACGTTTGTAAATATGAACAGAAACAAAACCACGCGTGACCTTGCCTACTCGCGAGAACCTTGCCGTCGACACAATGTAAATATAAGATTACAGTAGCTTCACTCCGGATAACGTAAGAAAACGCGCTTTAGATACTCGTGCACTATGAAGGTTGTGGTCGGCTGTATATGCGTGAGGCGGTGGTATCTTTACGTGAACTCGTGTCCTGTTACTAAGTCCTGCACTTAGTATGTACTATAATAGCGTTGCGAGAGGCAATAACGGGCTACGGTCGTAGCCTATCGCGATCGTATTGAACCAAGTATCGGTCGCGTGTTCTAGTGTTTGCTTTTACTCTTTGAAGACGCACAGAAATGCAATAACAACGTTTAACAACAGTAATTACAGAACCGCCGATAACTATGGAGGCGGAGTGAGTGTGGCGTAAACCCGCTTCACGGTCTGCTGAGATTATAGTTGCTTCAAATTTCTAATGGCTAATCTAAAGGTCTCGATAACGAGAACGTAAATCGCAATCAAAATTACCTAAGATCATGTATAACCGTTGTATGTTTATTTTTTCGTTTATACATGTATCTATGTAAGTACACAAAACCACTTTTATTTGTAGGAATACGTTTTGAACAGAGAGAAAATTATTTAAGTAAAAGAGATAAAATTATTTAAGTAAAAGAGATAAAGATTTAATTTTTAACGCAAGGAAGTGTACACATATTACATTCATATAAAGATCACGCGCGCCGTTACCAATTTTCTATAAAACGAAATTTGTTCTATAATGCCAATTTTTCATTGTTAAAAATGAAAATAGAAAAGTTTGCTCTTTTATTTTTATACAATAAAATATTGGTAGTTAGGTGATTTTATCATCACCTGCCAAATTGTAATGCACATGATCTTAGGTAAAAATATCTATATCTATATGCGCAGTACTAAAATATTGAGATATGGCGCCACATAACCGCGGCGATACGACAACTAACAATTGCGTGGTCAGCGACCATCGGCGGGATACCCTCCTCATTACACCAGCGGTCACACTTTTTTCATGCGAAGTATTTATTTTTGATTTAGTAACCAGGCGTTTGAATAATTCAGGAAAAATATTCTGTGCAATGTTTTGCCTACTTTTAGTATGAAAATATAATTTTCGATGATAGTTAATGCCTAGAATAAAATTGACGAGTAATTAAAAAATCTACCTGTATCTATAATGTAAAGAATCCATCTATGCATTGTATAAAAAAAGCAGTTCCCATGGAGGTACAGATACGTTGTTTATTGAAGTTGGTGTGATACGGCCAATAGTTATTTTATTACTGCAATGATGTTTAACAACAATACGCTTCGTAAAATGTTTTATTTATTAAAAGCTATGTAAAAGACAGTTTAAATAAATAGACAAATAAATGTATTTCACAGAAAGAGTGTTATTATGTGGGATCCCAATTTTCATTACCGCCTCCAGCATACAAAATTTTCCTGAATCGATCCTTACATACATTTACAAGTTTTCCAGATAGTAAATAGCAACTCCCTTCAGTTATCTTTATTTCTAACAAGACTGGGGTCCCAGTTTTAAATCTTATAATCTCATAAATTTTTAAAGGGTTCGAACCCAGACTCTTAGACAGCTAGTCGATCTTTTTTGAATAATTTTGAATCTGGACAAAGTTTCTTACTGTCGTTGAAATGAATGGACCAAATCAATTATTCCCACGTTATTATAAATCATTTTAAAGGAGATCATTAAAAAACGGTTGTCATTCGACGCTCGTGGAAGCATTTTATTTCACGGCCATTATCCAAAGCAATAACACAGTAAAGTGTAAGAGTCAGAAATTCTCGTGATTTTTCGTACTTAAACAGATATTTGAAGACACAATTTATTAAATTATTGTAAAATGACGAAGAAACATATAACTTGAATTGGGAATAAAGTTACTGTCAATTAAAATGTGGTAAATACATGTAATGAATGAACATACTGCAAGGGTGCGGATAAGGGGAGGGACATTTAATCTCTGTTTAATCTAAGAAAACGCTCCGTCCATGATCTAACCAATTTTACAATTCAATACTTAATACATTTATTTGTTTTTGGCATACATTGGAGCACTTTACTCACGAAAACAACAGCAACAACAACTCAGACTTGTATGTATATCATACCAGCATACGTAGTTATTATAACTGTAGTTAATATTATATTATATACTGTGAAATTATTAAGTATACCGTATACAAATAATAGTGACTTTTGTGTACTTTTTAATATTTTTTTTTTGTATTCTAAACTATATCCATCGCTGAAAATTGTATTTTGCACCTAATATCCACGAATTTACAAAAAAAAATTATTATAATTCATTGTAACATTTACATTATATATTATGAATTGAATTAATCAAGCCAGTACAATTATTTTTGAGGTTAGCGAGTGTATTTGTAAGATAGGATGTAATTGCGTTATGTATTCTGTTGATGAGTTCTTCCGTTAAATTTGAACTGTGTAGCATCATTTGGCTATTACGAGGTACCGTTAACCATTAACGTAATCAATTTTGACAGGTCTAAGCACCACGAGTGTCAGAGAAAGTGGGTATCTATTTCGTGCACAAAGAGGTCCTTCAATTATACGATCCAGTTAGTTCAATCGTGTTTTGCTTATTAGAATAGGGGCACTGATAAAAAAAATTGCTAAAATTATGTGGCTCGATTCTTTTCTATTGAATTCAAGTAAAGACGAGACGCAAATCGTCCTAAAAGTATCGAGTAATAATTATAATAAATCACACTTGACCAATTTTATTTAGCGGCGAAAGATTAATATTATTCATTTATGCTGTATAAAAAGAACTCGTTAAACCGCATTTAAAAAATGTATGAAACCATGCATAAATTATAAACTTATTGTACCTGAACAAAGCAATGCTTCCGTGTGGGTTCTCGACAGTCGATGTCTACAAAATATTTCAGTGATTTTGTATTTATTTAGTACAAAACCACTGAAATATTTGGGACTCACATAAAAACAAAATAATGTTTGCCAGTTTTACGAAACTCTGAAAATAACTCTCGCAAGGCTTTATACCTAGAATCATCAAACTAGGGACTGGACCTGCATATCACATCATTTTTAATAATAACTTTGTAGTTCAATGGAAGAGATTTCAAGAACATTTTATATTATGTTTGGAGTTAATAACATCACCTACAAGCGTTTCGAAAAGTAAAATTAATTCAATCTTAAAGTCACTGTACAAAGTTACCTGTACTCCCGTGATTGTTTAAGCACGCTAAATTAGTTGTTCTGTTTGCATCGTCATAGAAAAGCTTTCTAACATGGTATTAACGGTATACCGATCAATATTGAATGTCATCCCACGAGATTAGTATTATAACGGTACAATCCGTTAACTACATTTAGAAATACGTAAAATACAACACAGTACAGATAACTCACCAGTGAAATGACTTTATACATTCGAGTAAGTGTTAAATATTATGAGATAAACAATATGTGCTAAGGCAGTAATAATATATATATGTAAAAAAATAATAATAAATAAATGTAAATTAAAATAATAATACAAAACAAATCTTTTTAAATGTTATAAAGATTATTTAAGTATTTATCAGTTGTCTGGTATTCATAGTAAAAACTTTGCTTAGTTTGAAACTAGATGGCGCTGTGTGTGATGTCCAAGGTTTTTTATTATTGTTATTATTATTATCAAAACGACGATTTTTAAAACTAGATATTTAACATTAATAACAAGATAGAAAAAAAAAAACAATCGAGTGCTTACCGGATACGCCTCAATATAGAGTTCCGTTGCATTTTTCGATTTCCAACCTTATAGTTATGAATCGAAGTTTATTTCAAGCACCGCCAAGTGAAGTTGTTGATAAATGGAAATTGCGTATATTTAAAAAAAAGCTTTGCCTAGATATTCTGTTCTTGCGCCCTGAGATTTCCCTACTGTCGTATTACGTATTTATCGCCATTCACAGCTACATGGCACGAAAAACCCATGTAAATTTAGAAATACTAAATGGTGCGATGATCTGTCACATAACTAAAAAATAATAATACATCAATTCACAAATAGCTTTACTGTTTAATTCCGTTGAATTAAAAACTTGAATTTTTTACACCTTCAAGCGATCTTAGTACTCGATATTAATTTCAACGTTACCACTACCCGTTTATTAAAAAAAGTCTTGACCGACTAACAGACGTATAGATGGACAAGATAGACAACAAAATAATCCTATAAAAGCTCCATTCATTCCTTTTGAGGTGCAGAGCCCCAAAAATTACTAAAAAACATTTCGAGTTTTTCTTCTAACATTTGTCTAAAGATATCCTACATAAATAGGGCGCGCGAAAAAATTTATTGTCCTTCAATACCTAGAATGTGACGATAAGACCGACGGACGAAATAGTAAGGCTTCTGTTTTTCATCATTTCGCCACAGAACCCTAAAAAGTAGATTTGATTAATGTATACCTATTCAATAAGTATTTTATCATAATTTGGTGATAGTTTAAACTCTAAGCCGATTTTAAACGAATTAGGTGTAGTTTTTTGTTATCAAAAATTTATACACCTGTAAATAACATAAATTTTTAAATGGGATTCAAACTATGTAATCGTTGTTTAAGAGAACCGATGCCTATCTCTAGACGCATAATATTTTGTATCTATTTCTGGCATTGATTTCTTGCCAGTTCTAATATTTAAAGATTCTACAATAAATTATTCTACTTAAAAATAACGAAGACACAAAAAACGTGAGCGTTCCAGTTTCAGGAAGTAAAATATTCCTTAAAACTATCATTTGAGAAAATCATGTAGAGCATATGTATTTGAAAATGTATATAGATAGCGTGGTATGTACGTCTGTTTAATTTTTACGCTTTATATCAAGTCACGTCACTGGCCGTTTCACTCTGCTATGCTTAGTGCCGTTTTAAAAATGTTTTATTTGTGTACGATAACTGGATATGATTATTCCGCCTAGATGCTCGCTCTCTGTGAAATTGCGGTTACCATAATAATTAAAGAATGTTTCACTAGGACAGTGTCACAAAATGTTCTTCTGCGGCCATTTTTTTGTCGCTATGCACATACGATCTAACTTCATGAAATATCGTCGTTTATTTTGTGTTAACTAGATCCAGAGTATTTGATCTAAAAATGAAAGTTTTTGACACTAAATTCTAACTAATAGTTTCTTGAATAAACCTATCTAAAAATATCTACTGTGATGAAAAAAAAAACTGGCTAAATGTGATTCAAACATTTTAGATTAGAGAGCCAAGGGTTCGGTATTGGTTCGGTACCTGCCTTTCAATTTTCATACAAAGATACCCTGAAGATTACAGAGTTGTAATGAGTGTACTATTATTCTGCTTATTCATCATCAGCCCATTTTTACCCCACTGCATGGGGCTTAGGCCTCCCCCAGAGCGAGGAGGGGGGCTTGGAGCTTAAGTCCACCACGCTGCTCCACTGCGGGTTGGGAACTGTAACGACCGCCATCTATTGACAGAGTCCGGGACCGACTGCTTAACGTGCCCTCCGAAGCACGGTGTCAGTGATATTGTGTACTTAAGTCAGAAAAACTCATTGGTACACGCCCGGATTCGAACCATGGCCCTATGGAGCCTTATAAATTTGAGACAGGTTTGTTGCGCTCTGGGCTATCAGGACATTCTGCTTATTACGTGTATTTAAAACTTTGTAGACAGATACAAGTAAAATAATTCGTCACTTTTCTTAAGAATCAATATATCCAGTATAATATTCGATTAAACTTAAGGGCTAAATAACCTGAAATTAGGGTAGTGTTAAGGTCAATACTGATTTTCTTTAGGTGTATTACAAAATCTTCGAATGTTTAATACCCAATGAGGATAAATATGTATATTACTTAAAATTTTATATTTTTAATGTACTTAATATTTTTTTTAAAGCAACCATTAAAAAAATTGATCAGACGTCGAAAGAAATGTTCGTCTTAAGAAATAAGAAAAAATCTGGTCAATTGCGCGTTGTATAAAATGAATCCTGTAGTCATGCTAACAACAGAAAACTTACCATCAACCAAAATGATGCATTGTAACATATATAACTACCCATTAACTTGGTCGGCTATAGCTCGTGAACTAGTTGAACCTAGATAATCCAAATATTTTCATGATAAGTTTATTATTAAATGCTAGTAGATATTATCTATTTCTCCAGATTTTTCAAACCGGAGGTTCTGAAAAAAAAGGTTAAAATGTGGGACATGGAACTCGTGTAAAAAGACCACTTTAAAGGCGAATATTGTGCAAATGGGCCCTATTTTAGAAAAACCAACAACAAACCCAATAAGTACATATCATCAACTATAGGTGCTATTTCACGAAACCGCACTCGAATGAGTAGGTATGAAATTTTTATTTATCCTCACTTTGCAAGTTGAGGAAGCACTCCATACAAAAAAAATTTGTCCAAGTTTAATATACACATATGTAGCGATTATAAACTTTTAAATCATGTAAATCGATTTTGTAGCACTTACGATTAGTTGCTAGAAGGCTACTTAATGTCAAGGAAACGATTAACCAATCACATGGTTTGAATTACATTTTCAAGGACAAATACTATCCCTTCGTTCTAAGTAGCTTGACTAAGTAGTTCTATCGTCGAAGTATGACACCGACTTTAATTGATGGACATTTTGCAACTGGTCGTTACTACGACTGAACGAGTGAACTCGCTATGACATACAGACGAACGGACGTACGTGGAGATACAATAGAGGTTCCATATAGAATTAGGGAAGCAGTTGATGCAGTCCATGTTGGACAAACGAATATTTCATAAGAGTTTTTATATTATATTTTGAGATAAGTAATTAATGTTATAAGCGACATAATGAATACCGACGGTAGTGCCTCTCCATTGATTTGAATTCATTCTAATTTGCACTTAAGGATGACTCGAGAAAATCACGTTCATCAGACAATGAGTTCGTGTTCCCATTTCTTTTGTTTGCGATTCCGATTGCACAGATAATGATCTCATGATCATTGAATTTATATTGCATGTCAATGTACAGTTAGAACATGGCTTTTCAATTTGATTACATCGCACGAACTCATTTTGTTTGATGAATTCGAGAAATGAACATTTCGATGGCGTCGTATGTTTGCGTAACAGCAATTAATCAGTGAACTGTCAGAATCGTAAAAAAACAAATAGCGAATTTACTTGTACGAAGATCTATATAAAATCGTTTATTTTCTATGCCTATACTGAACTAGAGAGTGGCGTGAGAATGCAAAGGCGCCCTTTGCGCGATCGCGCCGGGCGGGAGTAACGGGCATGCCGCCCTGGGCGATATGCTAATGCGTTGATGGTCGGCCCGTGGCACTGCCCGATGCCGGCGCTACTGACCCACATCTCGCCACCGATTGTGGTAAATGATCGACGGGCTACGGGCCCCACGCTCGTGCGCCGGTCAGGTATCACCGTGGCCCACTTATCGATCGTCAAAACTCAACGTAACTATCACACGAAATTAACTAAATTACGGTTTGTTAATTTGCTCGACCAATAAAACTATATTTTATTATTTTCATTTAATGTTTATGACAATTAGTATTATTAACTTTGATTGTAAGTATTCTTTAGTGAGCTACACAGAACATTTCGTACTACAAGTATAGGATATGACGTTCGAATTATGTTTTTTCTTGGGCTTAGTCAAATTGACTATTTTGTCGTGCCTTTCTCGCGTTCATTTTACAATTTGAACGTATCAGAAAACCGACAAAGCCGAATTTATCTAATGAAGTTATCCATATTAAAATTTATTTAAAAGTATAAAGCGGGTGATCGTAGGGGCGGGCTCTGCATTAGAATAACATAAAAGGAAGCATTTATGAGATCATATAATTTAAGTACCTACACTCCTCTTTACTTTCGTGGAAGGTTGCAAAGCGCCTTATTTAGCACAAGACTGCTCGGAAAAGTATGTATCTACGAGTGCAAATGTAACGGAGATCGACGCCTCCGATCTTTGCTCATCTCGCAGCGGTCGAACGAAGCGCATTAGTGAAAGAGAGAGGCGCAGTTCTCGCGTGTCGGCCGTCGCGCGCGCTACTTTACTCGACTCGCATCTATGTTACGCAACCTTATAAAAAATTCTTCGTTGGCAGGTTGGTGTTAAAGCGGCGCAGCGGTGAACGAGAATAGCGGCGGCGTGCCGCCAATAGCATGGCGACCGCCGCCCTCGGCGAGGAGTTCGTCACCATCGTGCCGGTGGGCGAGGGTCGACTTACCACCAATGACACCCCCTTCGTCACCGTGCTAACGGTGGGCGCGGTCACTGGCGCTGCGGAGGTGCTCGTGCAGCGGCCACGAGGTGCGCGACTGGGTCTCGGCCTCAAATTCGAGGGAGGTTCAGCGGCGGCCGAGAAGGTACGGCGATTACTGGTACAATCCTGTGCGGAAGACAGTCCGGCAGCTAATGCGGCCACACCTTGGGGAAATCTTATCCCAGGAGATGAAATACTGGCAATCGACGGTATTTCGGTTTCCGAGTTGACTCGAATAGATTGCGTTCGTCGTCTTAAAGATTCTGATGAAACGCTCAAGTTACTTGTTAGACATTTCGAAGCGAGAGATGAAAATAAGTCAACTGAAGTTGTAGACTCCGTTCAAATAAAAAATCAGGTGACCGAAATGACTAGGCCGACTTGTTTGCCTCCACCGGTTCCTCCAAGAAAACTCGGAAAGAAAAACTCGTTCAAAGAAAGACCGACTTTTCAAATGGTGGGCGACCAGAATGGCGATATGATAAAACAAGTTATTGGCAATAAAGATATTGGCATGTATGGATCATCGAGTGCTGTGTCTACAATTAAATTATCGAGAAAATCGTCTTTTGACAGCCATATTCACCGCCAGAACAAAGAAGGCATTGCGTATCTGAAAAAAGGTTCCCCCGAAGAGGTTCGACGTTTAGTGCGAAGGTTGTCCGACGGTAAAGCTATGCCACCTGAAGCCGAAGTATACATAGATTTGTTATCAACAGAATGGGAAAGATGTCTAGCTTTGGCGGACGCCGAATCTGAATCGGGTAGCTCTATCTCTACTGTCGTAGATCGTTTGGGTTCGATGGCTAGTTCAGTTGAAAACAGCATCCCTTCTACGCCTGTACTGCAGCCCAAAACTATAGACATTCAGAAAGTATTAAACTGCATTGAAAATATAGATACCGATATTTTGAGAGATATGACCAAAGTTAAATATCTTGAAAAATGTATTGAATCAAAGAACGAAGCAAAATTAACAGATTTATTAGATAAAAGTCAATGCGAACAGTTAAATGAAGAGAATTCACAACATCAAAAAGAAATAACAGTAAACGACAAAAATAACAACAATACTGTTGTACGTAACATAACATGTATTAACTTTGACGTCAAAGAACCAAAAAATAGTTTCGGGAAAACCAATAGTACAACGGAATCGGCTTTAGTCAAACCCAAACCAATGCCCAGGATTGCTAAATCTGAATGGAGTTCTGTAGAGAAGAAGCCGAAAGACCTTCCAATAACTGATGTATCAAAAACTTCATCAGATACCCTTCTGACACCAACGAAAAAGAATTGTATTGAGACGTGGCTCCAGCGTTCTGAAGCGGAGATGAACAGCAATAGTTCTGAGGTCTCAGAAGAGCTCGTAGCGCCTGAAGCTCTTCCTAGACTCATAGATTTTGTGCCAAAGCCGCAGTTCAAAGAATGTAATGGTGAAGTCAAGACGCGGCCAACAACACAACCACCTTCTCCTCCGACTGAAGTTCGCGAAGACGGTTCAGGTGCCTCACTGGACACCATTGGTGAACTGGATGAGACAGGAGATGTCGTTGACAATAGGTGAGTGTTATTTATTTTTATCAAATATTAATATTAGACCACCTTTCCACAGTTAATTTCATTTGCCTAGACTCTCTCTATGTTAAGTAAATTAATATCCAATGTAGCACAGACAAATATGACGTGCACTACGCGTGCATGTATTGTAGAATTGTACGCTTTCGTGGTGTTAGGGGTATCTCAAAGAAATATCATACGAAAAAACCGGCCAAGTGCCAGTGGGAATCGCGCCCTGAGAGTTCCATGCAGTTATAAACGCATATAGACGTGTTTATCGCCGCCAGAAAGTAGCCTCCAATTAAACGCATATGTCAATTTAAAAATATTAAAAGATATAGCTAGAAAATAACGATAATCGGATTTATTCTTTTACTTGTGCTGCAAGACGTTGCTTCTTGCCAAGTTTCATAATGCTAGGTTAACGGGGAGTACCCCATATGTTTAATAATAATACGCTGCATAAATGGCCGTGTTTTTTGATTGCGTTGACTTAGGAGCTTGATTTTTCAACAGCTTTAAGGGACTGTAGATTTTAGTATTTGATATCAATTTCAATATAATACCTCTACGCGTTGCTGAGAAAAAGGGTCTTGACAGACAGACAGATCGACAACGAAGTGATCGTATGAAGGTTTCTTTTTTCCTTTTGAGGTACGAAACCCCAGAGAAACAAGGTTTGAACACATTTTTCGTCTAATTGTTAATTTAGTGTACACATTTGTAAATGTAATTATATGTAGATAGGTATGTAACTTACACATGAGTCGTTACAAGCTAAAAATGTTTTTTTTTTGTTAGAACAATAACATATTAGCACAGCAATAAATACGCCGCACCGTAAGATTTCCTCCGCTGTATTCGTTACGCAGTCGGCTCAGTTTACTTCTTAAATACATATACAACAATACGCATAGGCCATAAATATCCCAATTTCGGTTCGTGTATAGCTTTTCCGGTCATAAAATTTTTCATCTGAAAAGGTTTTTACAGACCATGAAATATAATATGCGTGCGCAATTTTGTGTCCATACCATATAGTATATACGATTGTTTTTTACGTTTTAGAAAACTGTGGATCACGAAAGAGTTTAGATTTCAGTTGTCAAATAATAAAAAAGGTATCATAATAGTTGCCAAGTATATAAAAAGTAATAAATTAAAGTACTACTACGTGTAGTAATTAGTAAGGGAACCGGCGGGAAAATTTAGAAATGTTTCCGTTCGATGTGGGGCAGAAACCTCTGAGTAATAGCGAGCAAGCAATTAACCACCGGTAAGGAACCGGTATTCGCGGAAACTATAATAAAATTTTTGGCTTTAACCAGCCCTTATTCGACCCAGTCTCATTAATATGCACAGTAACACTAATTCTGAGAAAGCTACAATGAGCTGTTCCTTTTTCGTTAGCCATTCAATCACCTGTTTATAATTTTTGAAGTGAATTAAGTTAATAATTTAATACAGTTTACACAGAGAGCTCTATACTAAGCAATTAATGTAATGGATACCTAATGGAGAATAGTGATCCGGTGACACTGTTTGCTGTTGTCATTATAGATTAACCATTGTTGCAAGGTCTTAGCAAATTAACGTTTTGATGGCTTTAATCGACGTCGATGTGAAGTGCCAGTTTATTTTAAGTCCTCGTTATTGTAATTGTATTTGTGGTGAGGAAAAACAGTTTACAATATTTTAGAATTAACGGTTTATTAGGTACTTTGCAATCGTTGAGTATTTTTGAATTAATTGGATTATCTTTGAGATAAATAAAGATAGAAAAGGAACAGGAATTCATAGAATCTATATAGCACGAATTATTGACTAAGCGTAATGGGTAGGTGTACCTAAGGTGGATACACGACAGCATTTTATATTGCACACACTCTGCGCTTATTCGTATACACACCCTCAAACACTCACACACACCCTCAAACACTCACACACACCCTCATACACTCACACACACCTTCATACACTCACACACACCCTTGCACACTACACACTCCTCTATAAAACACATCACTTAAAAATTATCTTAAAACTGTAAATTTGAGTCATGGTCAGGCCCGGTTATATATTCTTATTTACTGTTTTGTAGTTTAAGTCTCAATATAATAAAACGCTAAAGAAAATTGTGTTAATTCGTAATTGGTACAACATAATAATGTAAAATGATGTAACTGTAATAAGTTAATAATATGTGTATGTATTGTCAATTATCCAATTGAAAAGAAAAATTGTTTCGGAAATATTATAATGCCCAAACAATACGTAATACAAGACTATGGATGATATACAAGACATTTAAAATGCTACTGTAATTTTTATGAAAAGGTAATTTCCTTCATTTTCTTTGTCGTTCCGTCAGTAATGTCGTCGCAATAAAAGCTGATTGTATAAAACGAACGAAATCAAAAACTTCTACAAGAAAATGAAATGGTAAACTTAGGAGAAAAATATGAGTTTTTCCATCAGCTCGTATGTAGTGAAAATTTATGAAATACGCCGATCCTTTCAAATTAATTTACTACAGATCAATTATAAATTGAAAACTAAGTAATTTTACGTAGTTCACAAACATCTTGTTTCTTTAAATAATTTCCTTCCATCATTATAGTAACGTTTTTATACGCTACGAATAAAAGAGAATATTAAATTAAAAAGTTAATTCTAGCTTTTTAAACTTCGATTTAAGTTAAAAAATGTTTTTATAAAGATCCCTCTGAGGCGCAGGTGCACGAAGGGAAAAGTTCCTCGAGCTGCACATCAATCACCGGCTGAAGAAAGTCGCTTTCCACCTTGAAGGAAGTAATCAGCTATAAGTACTCGTGTGTAGGTGCGATCTAGATCCACTCTCAACTGCGTCCCAAGCCTTGGCTTCACTTAACGACCATTTGATTGGATGTCTGGAAGCTACGGCCGTTCTCTCGTACTAGATAGCTTAGTTAGCGGCAAGTGGAAAGCTCATTTAAACTACAACACGGTATAAATATATATCTAGTGAGGAATACTTGTTACATACTAGAGTTCACTTCAATCAGAAACAAGTCTACATCTTAAATGAGATAACGATGCCATCTTAGATGGTTAACGTTAAAGTTAACGTTCACGTCTCATACCATTATCGTACCATTGTTATGTATGTATAAGTACTGTATAGATGGAATTCCTTCGGGCGCACATGTCGTCGAAACTTGCCTGTCGTCGCTAACAAAGACCTGTCACTCAGTGCTGTTTTTCGAGATTCGACGCAAGGCGTACGCCTCCCATCGGCGGCGTCGTCGTGAAGCTGTCTCAAAACTCGAACGTGACACGGCGGCCTTTCATTGTTCTAAGTTTCGTACGTTACGTGACGAGTGCGCGACCTACTCGAAAATTTATTTACCTTTCTTTGAAGGGAAATGAAGTGCTCGGTTTGATTTCTGTTCGGCCATGAAATTTGTTTAATGAATATGGTGAACTAGGTTATAGGCGCTAAGCGAAAAAAGACTATTTTATTGGGGACGACATCACGCGCGGGAAAGTTGCAATGTGTTCTCTATTTTCATGCAAACTATCTGCACAACAATAGCAAGAGGCGGGGTGGCAAGTGCGGCGAGGGGCGTGGAGCTGCCTCCATACTGCATGCGCTCTCCACCCTACTGCCGCATTTCAGTTACATACGAAAATATAATATATGTTCTCCGTTTCATTACTTGAACTAGAAAACAGGTTACGAATTTGGTGTTATTGAAAGTAGCTACTTTCTATTGTTGGCAGAAAAAGTTATTATAGACAAAGTGGAGTTAATACTTGACGTAATGAATTCTATTAAGTTTTAATACTTTTTATTCTAGGTTTGATTATATACTAACGTTATAAAGATAAAATTAACGACAGCTCAGATTAATTTTGATAGATGAGCCGAAATTAAGAACAGTTCTTTAACCTGGTTTCTGATAAATTAGGGCTGACGATATGTTTGTTAACCGCTCTTGATTAATATTCAAATCTTAGATAGCAGAATCGTCAAGATAGAGAGTATTTATTATACTTTAAAACGAACTTGAGCAAAATAACAGATTCGAGATTAAACTGATCACATACCAACGCTTGTTTTAAACAATTTGTTAAATTATGAATGTAATTTGAGAATATTTATTTGTTTTTTTTCCTGAATTCTACTTCACAGTTTTATGCCAAAACATCAAATGGTGTATATTTAGTCTGAGAGGATATTTTTTGGTTATATTTATGTGGTCACGACGCGGTGTCTCTATTTAATAATAATATTAATAATAACGTATACATCACAACAACGTCTAGGTCCCAAACTAAGCATTAGCTTGTGTTTTGGGTACCAAGCAAAGACACCACATTCATATAACAACCAAGACCCGGTACCAGTATCAATATTCATCATATAAATACTGACCCTACCTGGGATTCGAACCCGGACCCCCAGCTTCGCAGATAGGGTCGCTACCCACTAGGCGAAGAAGTCGTCAATTTATAATTTACATCCATGATTCAAATATCACCTTAAGATATCTACGAGTTGATCGAACAGAAATCAATATTCAGCCATCGTTGACCACGCTTTGTGATCATTTCTGTATTCTACACATGCGAGAATTAACAAGTAACCGTCTTGATTCATATACCGATACTGCGTAATAAGCAATATTAATGAATTGAATTCGATTGCATGTTGGTAGATGGAACGAATCTGAATTGAAATAGGCACTTTGTGATTCGGGCCTCTTATTTCACTATTAACTAGTGAAGTTAATTTAACATGCTTTGCCTAATAATGTCTCGATTAAAATAAGAAATATTACTGTTTACAAAAGCCATCGGTGATCTCAGCTCTTGTCACAATGCCCGTCGGTTCGTTCGTCTTCTTTACCCCATTTTAATAGTCTCAAGAAATTTAGAAAATAACTACGGTGTTCATTATGGAAAATTCAAAAAGTACTATTTCAAACACTTATCGACACAAATATTTTTTTGATAATGGATCAATTTTTGAACCTTTTTGCATATTTCTCAAGAAAAAGAAACATATTCATATTTTAAAAAATACACACATTTTTCCAAGTGATTATCTGTAATATTATAGAAAAACATTTTAAATATTTTAGGACGTGGGGCTATGTTTTTCCACGTATCTTCGGACGTGTGTGATTGGTGAAAAAGTCTAGAGCCACGAGGAAAGCTTGAATTTTTTACAGCTTACATATAGATTCAACCCAAATTATAAAATCTATTTTCAAATTTGTAATCTGTCATTGAAGGAATGGAAGGGACAGATAAATAACTTATGACAGAAACCGTGAATGTAGTATACTTAGATATTTAATTATAATTAAATGATAAGAAGTTAAATTTCAAATTAAAATAAGAAAACCGACGACGAAAAGCCGTTAAGTAAAAAAATATTCCAGGTTATGGGCCGTCGTGCGTGGCTCGTAGCCTGCTTATAGAAACTTTAGTTATCATCGTAGCCACGCACAACGGTTAATTAAAATCTTTAATTTTATTTTTTAAGTGGACTATAAGCTAAATAATACATTTATTTTTATTTTACTTTTAATTATTATTTTTTACTTAACGGCATTAAATCGTGAGTTTTTAACATTATAATTGTATTTTTTTATTTAATCCTCTTCAAAGATTAGTAAGCCTATTGACGATAATTACCAATGAAAAAACCGTTTTCAATAAACATATCTACTGAAGCGCCCTTCTTGGTAACCTATGGATGGAGATTATGCGTCTTCCCGAAAATATTCGTAATCTACTCTTTTTTAGACCAATTTTGCACAAAGATGAATAATGAAAATTCAATGAGCAGTTTCTGAGTAAAACGGCACACAGCTGACATTTAGAAATGATTCAAACACAAGCCTACTAGTTCAATATTATCTAAATTACAAGACAACGTCTACAAGTCAATCGCCTCGCTACAAAATATTTCACAAAGACGCCATTAGGTCATCTACGAGTAATCGAACGTCCCACACTTGATATCATTAAAATTTGTAGGTATTTGGCTGAAAAAATGAAAATTATAATAAAATCGCAACGAAGTCACTCTTGTACATAAGATAATTATCCAAAACAATAATTTTAATGGATTATGTACTATACTGGACTCAAAATAATAACTTTGGAAAGTTTTGTCTGTTTGTTTGTATGAACACGATAAACTCAAAAATTACTAACAGATTTCAATTTCAACTCTTTTTAAGTTAATCAGTTATAATTTAGGGTTTAATGTAAGATACAATTTATTATCTACGCTTTGTTACATAACTAAACTAAACTACTGAACAGGGAACGATTTTCTCAATGATTTTTCAGGACAGGCAGGTACCAAGAACTAAATATAATAAATCCTGTTCTTCGAGCAGATGAAGCAGCGGGCAGCAGCTTGTATACGTATATACAACTATATATTATATATTATACTATTATGTAGTATAGATTAGCATGAAATGGATCCAAATTAATATTAAGTACATTAACTAAAAAGCTTAGATAATATAATAACAGTTACTCTAAATTAAAATCGAATTAAAAAACTAAAAATACCTACAATTTAAAAATACTATCTAAATAATGATAACACGAGAAAAATTTAAAGACACGACGGGTCCAGTGCTAAGGATACCTACTCGTCGCGTTGCCGCGCTGTATTGCAACACTGATCCTCTGAAAAAGGTATTCCTTGCTCAAAGGATCCCCTGTCAATAAACGCAGCGCGGCACCCAAGTCGTTAACAAGTAATTTGGCATCCATGGACCAGGGACCGATCGTCACGATGGCGGCGGCGAAAGGAATGAAATGGTAATGATCTAAAAGTTCTATATACGTGGTTGGTTATTTTTCTACGAGCTGCTGTCCCAGCAGCTGCTCTAGTTTTTTTTTTGTTATTGTTATTATATAACTTTGACACAAAGTATCTGCACAAGTTACATCCCAAACGAAAGCTCTACGATAATAAAAAGCTCGTAGAAATAAGCATTAAATAAAAAAATCAAACGGTTAACTAAAAACAATTTTCTTTTCTTCAAAGAACGTTTCCAATTCATATTGCGTTTAGTCTAACTAACACGGAAGCAAAAGGAGAATGTAACAAGTAGTTTGGAAATATCTATGGCGGTATGTATTTTGTACAGTGGTGTGTTAACGGGGCGCCTCGGCATTAATTACCGCATTGCGCCGCCCACGCGTAACGGCATTTCTTCTAGGTATCGGGCAGGAGTTCTGCACCAAAAACACATTATGCTCGGTGATATATCACCCGTGTAAATATCAACCATAAAGCATTCGGGTACTCGAGACCGGGTCAATATAAATTTATCGCCGCTCTCAATTTGCAACATAGGCATTTGATGTACACGAATTGGCCTAGATGCCCGGAAGAGAAAACGAGATTAATGTCTAGCGGGGCCTTATGATATGAGTATGGGTAATTAATTGATCGACTGCGGACACAATGTCGACCCGTCGTGGAATGCGTGTGCGAGTTCGTAATCTACTAAGCCGAGGTCCCATCAAAATTCACGTTTTATAACCAGTTTTGTACGCTTTGTGACAATAGTTTTTCAGCAACAACTTAAATTTAACATGGAAAGATCTGAAAGAAAGACTTTCATTGAATTCAATTGACCTCTCAGATGATCCCTTAATCTCGGAAATACATAATTAAAAATCCATAGGGACAAGATTTGAATTATGGAGGATATCGTGACACGAGAATCCGCAACAACGATTTTTTCTACTTTAATTTATTTCTTCGGTCACTGTTGTCGTAAGGCGTCCCGAGTGAAAATCATCATTAATTAAAGCTCATCCACGTTTTAATTCGGCACACCGACTCGTGCGCTCGTAGAATATGTTGGATCCTTAGCACCTAATGTATCTCGTCTTAATGAACTTGTTCGGCAGTGAAATGCTGTGCGGATGTTAACGAACGATCATCGTCAACTGTTTCGCCTGAAAACCGGCAATGTATACACCAGTTAACTGGTGTTTGAGTGGTTGCATGGAACGACCAGTCAATGACATCAAACCTAATAATTGTTACGTAATGGAAAATATATCTCTAAATAGGTCATCGAATAAGTGAAAAGATTAGGTTGAAAAAAAAAAATATGTCGAATATTTTTTAACAAAAAAATTATTACTATTCGGCATCGGGCATTACAGTATGCTTTTACTTGATCAATGCTGGGTGTAAACGAGTACGCTTAATTTTTGTGTCTTAATTTCGCGAAAGGTGTATTTAACAGGCAAGCGAAGACATAATGCGCGACACCTTGTATGCATTATGCTACAAGGGGGTTATATCGCGAATTCAATATTTCGGAAATCGGCGAGTGGAACTGAATCTACTCTTAATGGGGGTTTTCATTAATGCGTATAGATGCAAGTCAGCCGCAGCTGGCAAAGTCTCGCGGACCACTCTAACGGGTCTCACTCCATTCCCATTGAGTATACACGGAGTGTGACCATGCTCATTAGTGCCGATTGTTTGGCCTGTTCCATACCATTCTAATACGTGATTAATCGCTAACGGTCATTTCACAACATAACCGAGTAAATCTCTTGAGATTGAATGTTACTGGATCGTCTTGAATCGACCGCGAGGTCAAAAGTTTTGTAATATTTTTGTTCTTTTCATTTCACATTATCGGATTGAATGCTGCGTCGTATCGCAATCTTTGTCTAATTAACCCGTTTCAAATTAGATATGTTACTATGAAACCTTTACTGTATCGAGTTTGTCAAACATTTTACAACATACTGTTGAACCATCTTGGTTAGGCGCTTTATACATTTTCGTTTCTACGAAGTGGAAACCACATACGGTTCCTATTGTTGGTTATCAAAACCACCGTTATACTCGTATATGGACAAGGAGTCTGTTATAGTTTTTAGATTTAATCAAACAAATAATATTAAAAGGAATGGCCGCTCTTGGCTCGCTAATCCAATGTAAAATATGTCTTTCTTTTGCTTCTTTACATGTATATAAGATACATATCGTAACCGCGTCTACGTCTGTGCCCTATTCTATTTCCACTTATACTCAAAGTCGCAGATACTTTTCCCTATTTATTTGGCTAACCCTACGTAAAATAAGAAGCGATCCCTTTGCTATGTTCCGATGTTAGTAAAATTTTCGCAGCTGGGACCGTTTGATTAACAATTTTCATTAAAGTATTCCCATTGGAGTGAGTTATTTTCCCGGGTAATATACGTAGTAGCCTATGTTATATTTTTCCGTCCGTAAAACACATCGTTTTGTATCATCGTGAATGTGGTCATTCAATATCATCTATATAATATGCTATTATTTTATACTATAAGTCTATAAGTATAATAATTGAGATTGTAACTTCCTAGGAAAGTTGACATCTGTCTGTCTATATTAGTTAATGAAAGAATGGAAGGTTGTCGTGTTCTCAGTCGCGCCTCTCCGACCAGCAGAATGTAGTGAAACAAAAGTGAATCGTAGATAAAAAAAATTGAATAAAACTTTATACAAAAACTATTTACTTACATTATAAAACACAAATCTAGATGACTCGAGTACTTGAGTGCGGTGATTTTCTTGAGGGTGATGATTCTATTGGTGGTGTTTGGTAGTGATGATGGTGTTTTATGGTGTTATAACATTCGTGTTTGATGTGGCGTATCGCTACTTGATTGGCTTAAACATACTTGACATTTTAGTATTTAGGCCAATCAGAAAACACTTCAACAATCACAATGATCGGTGTTCTGAGCTAGCAAGAAATATTGTTTTTCCAATTAATTGATGACGGTGAGAAATGACCGGAAACTATTGCGAAATCGAGGTCGCCGATTTGAATTTTGGTACATGCGAACAATACGCCTATAGACACGTTTGGTACAACGAAAAGAGCAAAGACAAAATCATCTAAGAAGGAAGTGTTGATATCGATTTTCATTTGACATGTTCGATTGGATGTAACGTGAGAGTCAGTCGGTCAGCCGCATGGCCGGCCTCGCGCATGTAGCACGTTCGTTGGTAACGGGACCTCGTGTGTCGCTGGCCGGCGGCGCCGGGCCTGCAACTTTTGAAGTGGCTAAGTGTGTCTGCCGCCTTCTCGAAAATTCCATAGAATCGATTTCCGTTATCAAGACATGATTTCTTGTAGGTACTTCATATCTGTGCCGAATGTTTGTTGAAATCATAAAAAGTTATGTACATAAACAAAAACCTAATTTTATACAATGCGTGCGATACGCTGTGAGTTATAAATTAACTTCAGATTATTCGATAAACAATAAATAATTTTAGAAAATGTTTCCGGTACTAAAATAATGCTTTTTCATGTGGGACTAAATTAATACAGATGATAAAATATCG
The DNA here is from genome assembly GCA_949709985.1 of Luffia ferchaultella. Classification (NCBI taxonomy): domain Eukaryota; kingdom Metazoa; phylum Arthropoda; class Insecta; order Lepidoptera; family Psychidae; genus Luffia; species Luffia ferchaultella. The sequence goes on along the minus strand of OX453240.1, from coordinate 13,596,012 downwards.
ACTAACAATTTATGTATAAAAAAATTAATTATAAAATATATTAAGAAAATAAACAAAATCGAAACGAAAATTTTTCAGTAGTTTTTCTTCGAAATAACGATTATTTATGGTTATATCGTCTTAGTGGGGCAAGTGAACGCTGGCGTGGCGGTATATTGGTCAGCACAATATTTTAGTACCTACAAACGAGTTTTTAAGCATATCGATGACCGCAATGAAGTACTTTATTGTGATATGTAGTTGCGGCTGTGGTGGTATCCACCCGCCGGCGGTACAGAGACAATAGTGAATTCTTGAATTGAAGGAAGAGTGAATTCTTCCTCACTTTTGTTCATTTTAAATGTAAGAAAAGTGTCGTCAGCAAATACAATTAGTTATTCTATTAACATCAACTTTTATCCATTTGTATGTGGTCCAGAACCATACATTAAGCTTTCAATCAACAACATTAAATAAATCAATTAATTGTTCTTAAGAGTACATAAACCTGCAAAAGGCACCTTCTAGAACTAGATATGAGTATAACTAAGATTAGTCACAGCAAGATTGTCTGGTCATTTCACCACAAATAGGATCTTGCAACACATGACACTTGCCGAATCATCCCTATGCAAGGCATGTGGTATGACGCAGGAGACAATGTTACACATCCTTTGTGAATGTGATGCATCAGTAGCATTGCGCATGGAGCATTTGGGCGTGTCTCATCCCTAACAGGATAAACTCGGCGACCTCTTGAACAAATCATTTACTTCAGGGAAATTGTATTTGAGAATAGCTGTTAGAATGGGTTAGAATGTCAAGAAATGGGGTCGCAATAAATTTAAATAGATCACAATGTAAGGCAAGCCCACCCCAATTAATTAAGATTAGATAAAAATTAAAGCGAATAATTTAACTTATTTTTTTAACTTTAAGTTCCTTAATGGAGTGGCGTATTATATGTACAAAGCTAATTGCGGGAGTAAACTAACGTGGTTCTTCTTTTGATTATTTCTTATATTTTATTTCGTTCATTTGGATGTTAATTATTTTCATTTACCCTGTAGAAATATCGCGTAATTATTTCCCTCAAGGTATAAAAACTCTGGTTTTATGCCTTATTTCCTCAATGTTGTTTCCTTTACGTAGGTAATAAGGAAGGAACAAATCCTTGGATTCGCAGTTTCAGTTTGTAAGTGAAAAAAAAATATTTAAAAATATAATCAGCTATTAAATAATTAGCCTAATCTTAAGGCTCAGAAGCTGAAAACCAGACAGCATCCAATAATGGCACCTACTTAACTATCACTATGACTATCTATCTGTACTAATTAATACAAGGTATATACTATATCGTGTAATCGTTTTGTTGCTCGCTAGCCGTGCAGAACGACATTGCTAATAGAGGAGCCAAATGCTCCTCTGTTCTAAGAACAGTTATAACTAATTGTAATATTTCCTTTCCTGAAACATTAAGAGTCTGGTATAGTTCCAATCAAACTTTATGGCGGATCGGAATACAACGCTATATGCGTGCTTGCGCAGGTTCAGTCATATGCCTCTCGCTCCACTGCGTCCCGCTACACCTAAAACTGGTTACTGCGAGGCGACTTGTGCCTATGTTCACATCCGCCATAAAGCTTGATTGTAACTGTACCGGAGTTATCACTTTTGATTGGTAGTTAAAGAAAATAAATGCTATAGTACAAAATATATAAACTACACCGGAATATCGAAATTTATAAACATAACAACCAAATCTTTTTTTTTCCTTCCTTATTTTCTATGATATTTCAAACAATGAGCAATAGACAGTAAAAATATTTAAAATTATTGGTGTTAACATTGATTGGAAGCTTCTGCTAAAATTCCTTGGGTAACTTCGGAGCACTTCGTGTAGGTGGGCGATGGTCACAACTTAAATACTAGATATAAGCCACTCATATAAGCATCTTTTATCGATTCCCAGGATATTCTTGAGAAGTTTTGTTGGCTCTTCTCTTTTTGGTGTTACGAACAGATTTTTTGGTAATATTAATTTGATTTCGCTTTGTATTGCAAACTTTTTCTTTAATACGTCCTTCTGAGTGATTCTAAGATACCTACAATAAATTATAAATGCAAATTTGAATTCGATTCAACTACTCAAGAAGCGGTTAACCTCGGATCAGACAAGTCTGAACTTTTAAAAGTCGGAAAGGAGTAAAGTGGCATTGGTCCCCTTGTGTCACCAGTCGCCGATGTTCAGCCAATTTATTTAATTAACCGGCGCGGTGCGGTGTCGCGAGAGTCGTCCGCGGTGCGCCTTGATCTTGTGTATTTATCTGCGTTCGTACGTATGCGGGCGAGTGGTGTATCGAGTGGCCGCGACAATGGCACGTCCGACCCTGTTCGCACGCTCGTCGCAGTCGTCGCCGTCTCAACGTATCGGCGTCGAGCTTCCATAGCCATTTCCACCTAATTTCCTCTTAATGGATCCGCGGCAATAACAAACGCACCCAAGTGTTCGACGCGTGAAATGCTAATCATGCAAATGTGAATTCAATTTCTTTGTGAATGCCCTCACGCCCATGCGAGCTATTATAATTGTGCGAGGGAAATTTTATCGGATACGTATCGGCTAGTACTCTATCATTAAAATTAAAATTGCGGTTGAATTGTAAAAATTATATCAAAGTGGAAACGGTTGATATTATTCAACATCTCCTGAAAGCAGTTCAGTCACATATCACTGAAATAACAAGGACGTCACGTGCTGCCGCCGCAGAGAGCCATGTATCACAAGTTGTTTATTGCCGCTTGCATACTGAATGCCGCACGCTCCAACTTCACGATTCTTTATGGTCGTATCACAAAAGATATGCGAGAGCATAAAGTATTTTTATCCCTTGCGACTTAATAGCGGATGTGATATCAGAGCTCGTTTAACGGCGTTATTATGTCGTATTGATTAGTTATTCAGGCCGCGAGAGGTCTAGAGCCGGGTCCAGCGGAGGCAGTATCGGTTCTCGGAAGTGTCGCACGTGGGGCGCTAACGGGAACGACCGCGCCAAGCCGCCGCGAATCAAATATTTATTATCTCGTTATTTTTAACGATCTCACGCAACTGCCAGCCGAACCTTTATTTATGGCTACTGGTCGCCCATGTGCCCATCGTTCTTTATAATACCCTAATTTCAAAATCAACGAAATAATAACAGTAAGTAAACTGACTTTGTTTCTATATTAATGTGTGGGTTTTTCAAAATAAATCGATATCCCTTTCATACCCTTTATAATAATACAAAATTCTTAAACCGAAGCGGTTTTCTTACGCGTTATTATAATTATTATAACCTACTCGTGTAAATAGATTACCTTTCATGGATTCGTCGTTGGTAAGGTTCGCGGTTCGCAGGCTGTGAGTGCGACGTGGAATGTGCTAGAGAGCGTATAGAGGGAGTGGGGGGTGCGGGAGGGAATCACGACGCGGTTAGCCTAGGTTAGGCTCCGCTCCAACCTGCGCCACTCCCTTCTCTGCAATCGTAAACATACTGCTGAAATAATTCCCTTCCAATATTAAAATTAACTTGTATGTGTATACATACGTAAACAATTTTATACATCTGTTGTAGTGATTAACACATACAAAGATAGAAGTACATTGATAAAGTTAGGGCGTACTCAGACCTAGATCACAGTGCACCGTTACCATACAATCTGCGACTCAGTGTTGAATCTCAATTAAAGGAAACGTGAAGAAAAATATAATTTTCAAACAAAAACAGTATTGTTGACAAAAAGCTACACTGTCAGCTAGTCTGAATACGCCTTTACTCTTTTAGTCTATGACTAAGACTATAACATAACGGCATTTATGAGTAGCGTTCTCCTAATATTGACTGTCCGAGGTATTTGCCTTTATGTGGAATTGGCAAACAAAACTTTACACGCGGATCTCGACTTCGATTTGTACCTACTTACACTGCTTTCTAAACAGTGTCTGACCTCGAGTGTCTGAGCTTCACCAACTGGCATTCCGTGTTTATAGATTATGCCATGGTACGAAGTTGAGGACCACTGTAACATGTTTTGTACATAGATACATTCCTATTCTTTCTTTGTGTTTCGTGCGACAAACAAGTGCTTCGAAACTAGTTCGCGCTGCGGCTGGCAATAGTGGAATGTATTTAGAATAGTGAAACATATATGAATTTAAATTTGTTCGTTTTTAGGGTTCCGTACATCCGAGATGAAAAAAGGGACCCTCATACGATTAATCTGGCGTGTGTCTGTTTGTCTGTCCGTCTGTCATAGCCATGTCATAGCGTATTTTCTCCGAATCCACTGGACGAAAGCAGTTGAAATTCGTTATTTAGGTCACCTAGTCATCGACTCATAGCGTTTATAAATGAATGTTTATTTTGGGGATCGATTTCGGGAGGCAAAGTAGAAAATTAAAAACAAACTTTTCTCTAGTACATTATGTGATATATCAAGTACTAGTGCTTATTATGTGAAATACAAACGAATTCCTATTTAGAGAGTTACTTAATAGGGGGGATTAGAAAAAAAAAATTCAATTGCATCCGACACAAAGGAAACAATAACTTTACTCATAATTACATAACTTGGTATTAATAATGACTCCTTAATAATAATAATCATAATACAAGGGACTTCCCACACAGCGCCATCTAGTCCCAATGTAAGGAAGTAATTATGCTTGTGTTATGGGTTACTAGACAATTGAAATACATACTTAAATATTGTTCATCATATATACATATACACGTATAAATAATTTACACCCAGAAACGGAACGAAATAAACATTTTCATGCACACAAATATTTGTCCCGGGCGGGAATTGAACCCGCGACCTTTGGCTCCGCAGTTAGGGTGTCTAACCACTGGATCATTCGGTCAATCAAATTTTCCATTCAAATCATTATTTTAGAAGAAATACAATATCATATAACAAAGTCATTTTTTATATCCTACTAGCGGCCCGTCCCGGCTTCGCACGGGTAGTATTCGTTTCTCATAAGAATCACTTTTTTTATCTCAGTCTTGTCTCATTCCCGTTCTTCCTTTCATTTTTTCGTTCCCATCGCAAAAATACTTTATTATTTCTGTTCTTGGCCCTAGTGTAGCTTCGTTTTCGTTTCCATTCTCATCAAAAATAACTTTTTTATCTCCGTCTTAACTCATTCCCGTTCTTCCCTTTCCCGTTTTTGTTCCCATCGCATAAATATTTTATCGTTTCCGTTCCTGGCCCTGGTCTCATTTCCTTTTTGTTTCCATTCTCATCAAGTACAACTTTTTTATTTCAGTCTTAACTCTTTCCCGTTCTTCCCTTTCCCGTTTTCGTTCCCGTAACACAAATATTTATCGTTTCAACAATTTCTGTCAGTCTTAATTAAATAAATTACACTTTTGCGAAATAATATTTAGTTATGCAATTATTAAATTACTAAAATGGCTATTAAAAAATAAGTATTGATCGTAGAAGGGTGAAAATTGAGGATTGTATGTATTTTTGTATGTTGTATCATAAAAAAATAGAAATTAAAAATTTTGTCTAAAAAAAAAAAAATTTAGGGGTGGACTACCCCTAACATTTAGGGGGATGAAAAATAGATGTTGGCCGATTCTCATAGATACCGGATAAGCACAAAAAATTTCATCGAAATCGGTCAAGCCGTTTCGGAGGAGTATGGCAACGAAAACTGTGATTACTAAAATGGCTATTAAAAAATAAGGGTTGATCGTAGAAAGGTGAAAATTGAGGATTGTATGTATTTTTGTATGTTGTATCATAAAAAAATAGAAATTAAAAATTTTGTCTAAAAAAAAATAAAAAAATTTAGGGGTGGACTACCCCTAACATTTAGGGGGATGAAAAATAGATGTTGGCCGATTCTCATAGATACCGGATAAGCACAAAAAATTTCATCGAAATCGGTCAAGCCGTTTCGGAGGAGTATGGCAACGAAAACTGTGACACGAGAATTTTATATATTAGATTGCATTTTACAAAATCTGTTTTCTTTTGTAATTTGAGTTGGTCAAAAAACTTATATAAACTTTCAAAGGTTTTTCGTAAAAGTAATAATTAAATTATATTTTTGTACATCTCATTTAAATGTGATTTAAGGAGTATTCAATTTTTAAATATAAAAGCTCTTGACGTAACAACTGTGGAATATAGTTCAGATTTTTGACGTACCTATAGCATATCCTTGTGCGGCTGCTGGCCGTAGCTGTAACGTCATATAGACGTTTTACTTCTTTTTTTACATAAATATCTGTTATTACGCATGCATTACTTCCATTTTTATTTAGTTGAATAAGAAACCTATTTCTTCAAATCCACAAAACTTTTGGATCATGTTACAAAATTTTACCAATGCCCATTGCAATTCGGATTTTTACTGTAGCCTCTGTAATTGCAATTTCACTTATAATTGCAGTAAATGGCTGATATAAGCGTAATTGGCGGAGTTTATTCGGCTTTTTACTAACGACTTTGATTATTTATAGATTTCACTACTAAAAATCGGAACTCATAGATGTTCGTAATTTCTTTGCATATTTGGTAAGATACTTAAAAAAAAAACGGGCAAATTATGAGTCGAACTCGTGCACCGAGTGTTCTGTACCACACGAAAATAAAATTAATATGGTTTTTTAAGCGACTTCAAAAAAGAAGGAGGTTACTCAATTCGACCGTATATATGTCTTTTTTTTATGTGTGTTCAGGGATAACTTCGTTGTTTATGAACCGAATTGGATGATTTTTTTTTTGTAAAAAGGAGATATCTCCGAAATGGTACCATGATAAGGAAACCAGGATCTGATGATGGCATCCTAGAGAAATCGAGAGCCACCTTCGAAAATCGTATTTTAAAGTATCGTATTTTAAGTATTTTGATAAAGTACGACTACTAGTACTATTTAATGAAGGTCGGGAGTCGATCTGATGATGGAGCTGAAAGACAGTCGAGGGAACTCCTCAACGATTTATAGCAATTACCTGGTGTTTGGACTTGATTCATTTCTATTGATGAGATCTTTGCACCCATATGGATTATAAGTGCCATTACAGGTCTGATGATGGAGACCATGCACAATCGAGGGAACTCCTCAACGATTTACAGCAATTACCTGGTGTTTGGACTTAATTCATTTCTATTAATGAGAACTTTGCACCTATAAAGGTTATAAGTACCATTACAGGTCTGATGATGGAGACCATACACAGTCGAAGGAACTCCTTAACGATTTACAGCAATTACCTGGTGATTGGACTTAATTCATTTCTATTAATGAGAACTTTGCACCCATATGGGTTATAAGTACCATTACAGATCTGATGATGGAGATTATACACAATCGAGGGAACTCCTTAACGATTTACAGCAATTACCTGGTGTTTGGACTTAATTCATTTCTATTGAAGAGAACTTTGCACTCATATGGGTTATAAGTGCCATTACAGGTCTGATGATGAAGACCATAAACAGTCGAGGAAATTCCTCAACGATTTACAGCAGTTACTTTTTGTTGAGCTTCCTTCATACGGTTGAATATGCCAAAATGTTCAGTTCGCACAAAAATAATAATTAAGATTGAAGTTTTACATAGGAATACCACTGCCTACTAGGCATGCTGATGCGTCAATTTGACACTGAATTTATGTTGCGTAATCACGGTGCTGTCTCATTAGAGTAGCACGTTTACAAGCCCTATTTATACTAAATACAAATAAGTTACAGACGTGTTCAACTAAAAATTGAAAAATAAAATAATTAAAAAAAAAAAAAAACCGACTTCAAAAACATAATCTAAAAAGTTAAAAATACAATTTTCACTTTAAAGAAAGGAGCATTAACAGGCGGCATATAGTTAATGAAGTCGGTGCCAACTCAGACACTTTAAATGGGTACTTACCAGGTAATAATAATTACAACGATGATATATTTATAACTATAACGAATATAGAACAAACACAATTTAAAGTGTCTGAGTGAGTAGGCACCGACTTCATTAACTATATGCCGCCTGTTAATGCTCCTTTCTTTAAAGTGAAAATTTTATTTTAAACTTTTAGTTTATGTTTTTGAAGTCAGTTTTTTCTATATAAAAGTACGAATTAACTAGAAGCCCTCTTCTGCTCTTACCGTCTAACCACTTATACTCTAGCTAGCTGGTGTAAGATGACGAGTTTCAGTCCGAGTGAAGTCCCCGCGCGCCGGGCTTCACCCCTGCGAAATTTCGTTTGACATTTTCGGTACTGTGAAGTTACATTTATTATTCTATTAAAACCAAACGCTGCTGTCAAATGTATTTACTCTATGGTTTTCTAAAAAGAATAAAATGAAACTATGATCTTAACGATTTGTTGCTGATTCTTCTACGAAATACGAATTGTGCTGATGCTTTGATGAAAACCGCCAAAATGCATAAATACTTGGCGATATCGGCGATGCTAGAATTCTATGCATCGTTTAATCCACACTTGATTCGCGATTCTAATGATTTCATTCAGATTTTTCCGAGCGATATTTTCAGACTTACGGGCCTTTATCTTCCCTTGTTTAGGGGGTAGTTAAAAAAGAGTTTATAAAATAGAAAATAAAAGTAATTGTTTGTACCTGTTTTTAATTTAGTGTATAACAGTGTATAACTTCTTTTCATTCTAGTGTCCCGTTGTTCGACTTTTCTGAGTAAACAACGATTTTTTTATTTGCTACGCACAAACAATAAATTTATATAATTGGCATATTACGCACAAAATCGGAAAACATTGGTAATTGGTAAACATTGGTAATTTCTTTTTTAAATTCATACTGATGCAACTATTTCACGTCGTTCCATTTTGGAAACCAATCTCAATTTAAACATTTAAACACATCTATGACGATTTCTTGAAATTTTTTTCTGACAAATAGACAAATTACGCCATCTAGACCTAAACTTAAGAGGCATTACGGGCTTTATGCGCTCTTACTGCTGGCAATAAATCAAAACCAATTTATCGGAAATACTTTTTGAACGACTTGTTTTGTGAGTCAGAGGTGTGAAATTAGCAAGTAATCGATTTTAAAATTCAACAGACTACGACACCGACAATGTACGAGTATTTCGCCAGTTGTTCGAGTGTCATTCCAATCTCAGTTTATAATACAAATGTTAGAGTACAGAAAAAAATACAGACTTCGAAATTAGATAATCCATATGTTTGTTTGTTTATAACAATTTTCGTAGTGGTTTCAGAATCTCGATTTGATTTTCCAGCTGTGCGAATTTAAGACGTTCGTCACACTTATAACTTAGTGCTGTCAATTATTTACTACTAGAACACTGAAATCAATATGCGTAGGAGGGGGCCTGCTGAATCTTTAAGGTTAGCGCTTATTCAAGTGGACCTACCTCCTTCTGTGTGTACCAAACTAACCCTTTCAACTGATAACTTTTTTTTGAATATTTCATATTCTGTCAAAATCGCTTTAATAGGAAAGTTGCGCAATCGTTGGTGAATTCGTGTGCATTGTACTTATGTCAATGCGATCTATGTATTTATTTTCAATAATGGGAATGGATTTCTCCAATTTTATTAAATGGTCTTTTTCAGCTCATGTAGGTACAGTGTACTTTTTTACACTAGAAATAAATAAAAAATTGCGTAAGAATAGACAAAATATGATAGAATATTTCAAATCTCTAATTTTTTTAATTCGATAGATTCGTTGTGAACTATCTATCGAATATTAAGAATTTTGTATGCATATAATCGCATAAAATATAGTTGTATGTTTTTAATATTTATACTTTCGTTCTCGAAATATGCACAATAATTCTTCATAAAAGGCAAATTATCCAAAGAAATATAGGTACATATATATGTCGGATGTTGGTGAAGTTATCATTTTTAAACTTCGATGATGTACTGATCCTACATGAACATTGCACATTTGTCGTGAAGTGTTATAATAAGCAGCCGTTCTCGAAAGATCTAAATCGTAAAGTCTATGCAAGATTTACCCCTCTTTATAGAGTTCGAATTGCTATGCAAATGTTTCGAGATATGCGAGTATAATAGTATGAAACTTTATTATTGACGCGGCCAACAAAATCAAGTGCGAGTTTGGTTTTAAAATGTATTATTTAATTTTTAATACTTTGTACCAATTTCGTTTTACTGATGATAGTTTAAGGTTTAGGTAATTTAAAATATGAGTTACAATATTTTGCGGGCACGTTCAAATACCTCTTCAACCATCTCCACACACTCTTTGCACGCCACGTAATTCATGGCCTCTCATAAAGATGTGGGGTGAGGATTCCTTATTCATCATATATAAGTAATAAATTCTGTTTTGTATAGCGACTAAATTGTAAACAGAGCTTGTCATAGCATAGATGGTCTCGTTTTGGACATTCAAATGTGACATTTACTTGGCCTCTAAACAACTGTCCTTACTGACACATAAGAACTAGTCAAATGTGTATTGGACTAGATATTAAAATAAAATACCGCATGTAGAACCATGTCGAAAATGGTTACCACTCATAGATCATTTAAGGTAATAACTTCATTGCTAGCAAAATAATTTCCCATGAGAAGCCTCCAAAATTTGATGAGTTAATAGTATACACTGCAAACTTGTTGACGGCTCAGAAATAGCGATGGGTTTGAAAACGTTCAATACGATTTTAAACGTTGTCTTATTATATTAAACCTACTTTCGTCGTATTTTTCGCTAGCGAATGTCCTCTCAAATCTTTCCGCTGTTAAAATTCCGTGTCGTGTGTCTCGTGCGAACTTTGACATTCGTCGTGATATGGCGTTCACTGCAGAAAACGGAGCAGTGGTAGGGAACAACTCCGCGGCCCGGTGAAAGTGAAAATGGCCTTCGCGGTCCGGAGCTCCTAGTGCGGTCGCGGCACGACGATACAAAGCACGGAATTTCGTAACGCCACACCACTTTGCCGAAAACACTTGCATGCCGTTGTCTTTTAAACGATTCCGTTTTTAGGGCTTCACACCTCGGAAAGTAAAAACGCAACCCTTGTGGTAGGAAAATTGAAAATTGACAAAAAAACTGGATATTTGAGTGTAGAAAAATGCATGCTTAAGTCATAAAACTTATATAATTTTTTTTCTGTAACGTTTTGTTTTGAAATATGTTCGCCTTGATACTAAGCAAAGATTTTTACGTTTTTGTAAATTTAACTCTATTCAGGTTAAGTTTTACCACTGTACTCAAGTTGTTTAGCTGAAATCGTTTTAGGAAAGACAGTTCGTCTGTCCGTATGTCACAAGCTCTCTGCCATCTTTCACTGATTATGATTGAATTTCACAGGCAGATGCCATATTTCAACTGCCTTACAAAACTGCCTAACAATCAGCTACGAGAAGTGTTAACAAAATTAAACTGGTTAAAAAATCTTCTCGACACTTTTTCATAAAATTAGCTATTTTATTAAGTACACAATGATAAAATTTATGATTGTATTTTCAATAAAGTGCAGTCGACCTGTATTTGATTTGTATGACGACAAAAGTACATTGACTTTGACTCCACTTTGTTCCGTTAATCAATAAAATAATGTTAATTAATATGAATCAATAACATTTAAAATGACATTTTCTGCTGAACATTTTTTCAAAGGAACGAATTTATTTACAGCCCATCATATGATGTCATCAATTTGAATCAAGTTTTAAATAATTATATATTCCGTCTTTATTACAAAAAAAAAATTGAATTGTAATAGGCTAGCTTCTACAAATAATGGTTTTGGAAAGAAAATTAAGAAAAAAATATAAAAAATATTTCTATTTCCAATTATGTAGACAAATTATGAAAATTTAATTATTTAGGGCTCGTTTGTATTTAATTAATTTAATTATATAAAAATATAATCTAATAAATTTAAAATCTGAGTATTCTTATTTTCAATATCATTGATGACCGGTTGTTTTTAATATAATTAAGAGGTTATTCAATCCGGCTCTAAAGGATGCAAATATTTATCGCACACTTCATCCTGTCGGGTATCGTTGGGTAGATCATTGAAGATGCAATAAAGGTCCAAAACTAACTTCTTTATCTAAGTGAATTTTTCACGAGATATAAAATCCCAAATTCGTTGCCAATGTCTCTCCTCTTCTAACTTTTCAACTGTATGATTAAACATCTGGAAAAAATCAAGGAAGTATAACACTCGACAAGAAATTACAAGAAAAGTTGTTTCGAACAAAATACGTTTAAATTTCTTTAGATATCCGGAATTTCCTAATACTCATAAACTTAAATACATGCTACGTAATCCAAACGTGAGTTAATATGTGTCCATTACGCTCAACAGAAGTACACCTTCTTATTAATTAACAACCCTCATGACCTAGAATTGCCAAATAAATTGGCATGTCAAAAATAAAATGTCCAATTTAATTGAATAAAGTTCTTCGTTTGATTACAATCGACTTGATTAATAAAATCAATAGAAACACTTTTGTCGGCCGCTTTTGGCTATTTGCCAACGAAATTATATTTTATCTGACCGCTGACATATCTATAATATATCTATTGATTTGGTAATCGATTTATAAAACAAACAAAATAGATGAAACATTAAATTAGGTTTTGTTTGTTTGTTAATGAGCTAATTAGAAAGTTGTTCAGAATATGATTAGTAATTTATGAACAAGTTCAAAGCCAACTGCATTTTCAAGGGTGATGTAGTTAAACTCGTCAGTTCTTGATAATCGTATACTTTCTTCTTCATTTTTTTTTAATGTAGGCGTTCAGATATCAATATACAGGTTGAGGTTTTAATGACCAGCCAAATTTTAATATAATGATCTTTAGTAGAAAACCGATTAGTCGCCTTGTTTCCTTTTGATATCGTTCTATAGAAAAATATTGAGATATGAATACACAAACCTTTCCCGAAAAAACCAATAACTCTAGTCACCATTCATGCCCGCTGCCCCATGCCGTTTCAAGGCCTCGGGCGCGTACGTTACTATAGCGTTAAGAAGGCAACCAAACGTTATAAAATAACACTGTAGATAAAATAATTTATTATGAAAATGTAACCCATATTTTTTATTTACGCAATGATGTCAATCGGTGATACTTAACATTTAGAAAAATTTTGGCCGGTTACTAAAATTTCACCTTGCATGTATCACAGAAAGTGTCGATAATTTTTTTATTTAGGTCAATTATGTTTTATCGAAACACATTATGACTTCTTAGATGACCTATTATTTGGGGCCTCATTTAAATGTAGCTTATACCATGTGCTTTTCTTTGTAATTTTTGAAACAGTAGAAACAGAATAGAAATACGAGAAACAAAAAAAAACACGTAATACTTTGTGAATACCGTAGTATTTTTTTAAAACAACTGTGGTTGTTTTAAAAAGCAAAAAAGCAAGCTTGCGTAGGTACAGTCATACACCCCTCGCTCCACTGCGTCCCGCTACATCTAAAACTGTTTATTGCGACGTGACTTGCGCCTACTTTCGGTCCGCCATAAAGTTTGAATGTAACTGTACTTTTTTAAGAAAATTGGCCAAGTGTCGGATTCGTAAACAGAGGGTTCGGTATCACCACACTATATATTTCTATAATTTTTATATTTACCAAAAAAAAAATGTGTTTTATTTCATTCTGTTTGGAATGTAAGCTCGGGCTTAACTTACACTTAGTCGATTTTTATAATTGGCTATTTTACTTTAGAATGTGCATATAATCACACCATGTTTAACGCTTGTAAAAACATAAAACCCTAAAAAACACGTTTCTTGAATGGATACCCTATAATGTTTTTTTTTAAATTATTTCTCATAATATCTATCTAATAATATATATTTGTAAAAATTTTGATCTGGCTCCCTATTATGGTTTAAGATGACAGCATTTCAAAAATAGGTGTGGGCTTAGGAAAAGGGTCCAATTAGCACTCTATGGGTACGGATCCCTAAAAAAAGGCCGTCGCATATGTAACATATTTTGGAAATATTTATTAAACCAAAATACTAAAATAAAACGAATTAAATTAAAAATATCGTTTTGGTAAAATGTGCACGGAACCCTACATTTGCGCGTTTTTTGATTATTTTGTTTGTTAATGTATTTCTTGTATATTTAAATTATTTTCATTTCATTAACAACTAGGTAGGTCTGCGGTCAGTGTGTTTTTACTTTATTTCTTGACCATCAGTGGTGCGTGACTGTTGCGCTTATGAAGACAAGTACATTGTGTTAGCGTTTGTGTTTCTCGTATGGAAATCTTTGTGCTCTATAAATCACCAGAACGTTTTCAAGGACATAGTTTTGTAATTTGAAAGGTATGATATTTCCTTAAACAGTATTGACTGCGGGTTTTTTATAGGCAGGCAGACGTACAAAAACATCTTAAATAATTATTTACAAGTGATAAGAGAAAAGCGCAGGAGCGGAAATTAAAATTTGACGTAATAAATTACGATACGATATTATCGTGTTTAAAGCTTTTTGGTAATCAATCATAGCTCGAGTTCTTTTCAAGGTACAGCCGCTCTAAAAATTTTATTGACATAAAGTAGTGTGTAGTAGGTATAATCGTCTCAGATAATTTATTGCATAAATTAAATCAAAACAGTTTGCGTGTTTTTTAAATTTATTATCGAATTTACATCGTACATAATAGCCAAATTTATGCACGGCGATAATCGTGGTTTATACATGTAATATATATTATTATTCTAAAAGTGTTTATGTGTCTAAATAACGAAGTTCGAATTTGTTATAGATATGAAAAATAATAACTGAAGAAGTACCTATTAGTCTTGTACAGTGTATATTTTTCGATTATCACCCTTAGTCATAGAGTAAATAAATTTGACAGCAGCGTTTGTTTTGATAGAGTCCAAAATATGACTTCACAGTATCGAAAATATCAAACGCAATTTCGGAGGGGTGAAAACCGGCACGCGGGGATCTCGTGGACTGAAACTCGCCATCTTGCACAAGCGAGCTAGAGTGTGAGTGGCTAGCCCATAAACGCAGAAGAGGGCTTTTAGTCAATTCGTACTTTTATGGAGTTTGTTGTAGATTAGAAAAATAATAACAGAAGAAATACTTATTAGTCTTGTACTGTTGTATATTTTTGTTCTATTATCACTATAAATATTATCATGTATTGTTCAATAGAGTACAATAAAAATAATAATAATAACGTATACAACACAACAACGTCTAGGCCCCAAACTAAGCATTAGCTTGTGTTTTGGGTACCGAGCGAAGACACCACTTACATATAACAACCAAGACCCGGTACCAGTATCAATATTCGTCATATAAATACCGAATCGACCTGGGATTCGAACCCGGGACCTCCAGCTACGAAGGCAGGGTCGCTACCCACTAGGCTAAGCGATTGTCATCCTAAATGTTTACCAAGTATACTGGCCAGTGCAAATTGTGTAAATTTTTAAAATAATAGAAATTGTAAGCGTTAAAAATAAATTACAGAGGTTGCATTCGGAAATAAATAGAAATTTTAATCGTATATTGTCCACGAACGGTCTTAACGTCTTTGTTTGTATTTTGGATTCGTAGATTATTATGTAGTAGTTGCCGATATTAAAACATAAAGCACAAATTATTTTATGTAAATACGCGAGTTAAAGCCGCGTTATGTTTTAAATTTTCAACCACCAAAACCCATATATACGTTTCAAAGTAGACACGAATTCGAATTTCCCTTGGCAGATAAATGAGTTACGAGTTGTAAATGCTGAGGCGCCCACAAAGGTTTATTATTCTGGTCTGTTCTGCGGAGTGGCGCACTCTGGCGGCGCCCCGTGGGCACCGTGTCCGATGAAAATGAGATTTTCGTGAATTTCCGCGAGGGAAACACGCCGCCCCGTGAGTCGTGACATATACTACTGCCTTCATACACACATACCGCTGACGCGACGCCGCAAGCCCGTTCACGAAAATCGTATTGTTACCGTTACTTTGTACCATTACGATAATTACGTAGCCACGATTCCGTTTTGGAATTGTATTTAAACGTTTTTGATAGTAAGTGAATTGTTTTGTCGAAATTGACATTAAAGAGAACATGGGTAAGAAATTTTTGCTTTCAGATGAAATTTTTATTTCTGAATAACTTATATATTTAAGTATATCGTTATCTTATTTTAAATTGTTAGTAAGTTAAAATTAGAAATATTATTTTGTCACTTTTCCGAATAGAAGCTTTCAATTTTTCGATAATTTGTACTTAATCAAGTAAGTTTACTTCAATTGTTTATGGGATTTAAATTAATAAAATTTAGGGGGGACAAATAATCACGAAGTAACAAAATATTGTTTTGGGAAATGACTACAGAAACGAAATGTTCGACAGTCAATAGTCTCCCAGAAGGCCATGAATTTTATTAGTTTTAAAGTCTCTGTTTAATAAACACCATAACGAAATGTACGTCATCTTGTTAACAAGAGACAAGACAAAAGCGAGATAACGGATCGTTTAATTTCATCGAAATAACGGTCATTAGGAGGCACGTTATCTTAAACGGCGATTCGTCTGCCGCCATTATTCGCCGCGGCTGGCGTCCTCGTTACCTACTGACAATCATTAATACACAAATTAGCAGTTCCTCTTAAAGTATGATTATAATACTTACCTAAATATACACTTCCAAAAAAGCTTACGGGTTTGATCCTTTTCTTTCATACTAGCTTCCACTCACGACTTTATCCGCCTTATTTACTTTATTTACTTCATACTGCTCTGCTCCTAAAATCGATTTCATCAGTATGTGAAAAAGTATCATCAAAATCGATTTAGAGGACTTCGCTTGCAACACTTTACTAACATTTAAGTCATATTTATATGACAAAAATTACTTATCTAATATTTTTACTCTGCTTAATTTAAATTTAATATCCACAACACGGACCGATTCAGTACAGTATTTTGTTTAGCAGTCTGTGTCAAAATGGTA
This sequence comes from Luffia ferchaultella, assembly GCA_949709985.1. NCBI lineage: Eukaryota > Metazoa > Arthropoda > Insecta > Lepidoptera > Psychidae > Luffia > Luffia ferchaultella. The sequence goes on along the minus strand of OX453240.1, from coordinate 13,579,030 downwards.
GCAAAACTTTACTAATATTATATGTATTTATTTGGGATTGACTATTTACTAGTTTTCATTTGATATCCATATTGTTCTAATAACAAAGATATTTTTTTTTTTGTTCTTTGATTCGCAGCCGTCATACTTAAGTAAGATATAATGTACCCTTTGTTACTTCAACAATTAAAACGAATCTAACGATACTTCCCTCAAGTTGTTTAGGCTACAGACCCTGATTGATTTGATTTGATTTAATTGAGCGTGCCAAAGAAATAGTCACACATAAATACACTCGAAAAATTCATGATTTTTTCTGTTTTTTTTTTGTCAGAACAGTACCGACCCACACTATCAATTATTTGTGTAAAAATAAAAAGCCTGCATCTAAAGAAAGTCAATATCAAAAACAAAGTTACGCGAAAATATTTATAATTAGAATTTTGTGTGTATTTAAATATTCAAATATTTAAGTACTGAAAAGAAAGTAATGAAATTGCGATGGAGTAGACATCCATAGACGCAGACGCAGCGAAACACATAGACGCAGCGAAATACTCTTACGTTGAGTTAGTCATTATTCTTTACAAGAGATGACATTATTACTAGAGCTGTCTTGAATAAACCTTTATTATTATTATTTTTCAATTATAAGTTTTCAAACACGTCACGTGTGTTATTTCGGAAAATACGTATTACTTGAAATAAAAATATTCTAATGCAACTGTGTAACAAATAAAGTTGGCGATATATGTTTTAACATACGACTTCTCAAAAATTTACGTATCATATTTTACTAACAACAATTAAACAAGCTTTTCAATGACGCATGGTTCGACTTGAGTCAACTTAGGGGTATGTCATAATAACTTGGGTCAGTTGTAGGTATATGGCGTCATAGGCATCGTCCTTAAAAGTACATTTTTGATGAATTAAAATCTGCCCGTTCAATATATACGCAAAATTTTATATCGCTATCTCTAAAAATGGAAAAATTACGAGGGTGTGATACACAGTTACATATTTGCGTAAATACGGACGACAAATGGACGCACAGACCAAACTATAAAATACATGGTCTATAGAACCTGTATTTCGTATTAAAAGAGCTGTTTAATAATTATACACCACACGATGGAATAAAAAAAAAATTCAATCCCGTTTCGTTATAAATATAATACACTAAGACTTCATTTTTCATGATTAAAAAAATGTTAACTTTGCCCGGTTTAATATACACGCAAAATTCATACAGCAAACAGGCGAACGGGCGGATGAGCAGACACGACGAAACTAAATTAAAGTTTTTATTTTAGTTCCAATCCTGAAAATGGGCATTTAAAATTATGGGGTGTAATTATAACAACTATAGATTTATCTATAATACCTTAATTTTTTACTTACCGTTTAGTTCTTCCAGCGGCTGCGTAAGTCTGGATGTACATAAACGTCCTTTTATCTATGTTTTTCAGTTCGTTTCTAAATCAATTTTACTCTCACTAATATCCTATTTCACAACTCAAAGTTTTGCTTGTCATTCATCTCGAAAATTGATTCGTTTTGCATCCCATAAAATCCGTCAACCTATGCTGCTCTTCGTCCCTTCAACAATGTCGGTGCAAAACTCCGTAACGTCAACTTTAATCGATGATTAGAAATCGGTGATTGAAAAACGCTTTATTCAGTGGAACTGACTTCTGATAAATTGTCTCCCACTGAGATTCTCTCTGAGCGACTGTTTAATTTGTATTTTTTTCATTTCAGTAAACCGATGATTGCTCCAACTGACGATGGAAAGCTCAAGTCGTTCAGCCCGACCTTCTGGGAAGGTGAGATTATTCATAGATTTTTTTTATTATGTATTAAAATAAATACATTTGATTAATTAATAAATTTAAAATATTAATCGTTCAAGTTTATTGAGATATTTATGGTTAGCGGTTTGTAGTGGCGTATCGAATATCATAAAATATGCACGATGACATAATATTTCTTATCTCGAAACTCGATTCTTGGCTTCGGCTCGGATTTCTGTTATCATTGTTATCATATTAAATAGATAGTGTCTAGCGATGGCAGAACTTGTACGCCTTTATTAGGTCGAATATTTTTTTTCTCGGCATTTGATAGAAATGCGACAAACTCGTCGATAATCTAAATAACTAGTTTAGTTTCCTTTGAGTATATAAGCAGAAAATACACTGAAATTTGGTAAAGATATAATTCCGACGCCTAACTAGCACGTATCTCAAGCACTTGGGGTTAGACACTTGATATTTTGGGCAGTAATTAATTAATTTTGATATGTATACTGAGAATTCAACGAAATTTTACACAATACCTATTATAATAACTACACCTATTCCCAATTTATTCACAATTAAAGATATTTTTTTATAGCCTTGTAATATCATTATACGTTTGTCCGTCCACCCGTCTATCATAGATTTTCAGCTTCAATAAATTATCACTTAACGTGATGAAATTTTATAGTTGGATGACTACTTTTCTCTATGGCACGTGGAAAATAATATATAAAACTTTTAATTTTCATTGTAACCCTCTGATACTATACAAGTACGTGCTAGAGAAGTCATTTATTTACATGACGTTTGTTTAAATAGTTAAAAACAATTACTTCGTATGTATTTTTTAAATTAACATAATTTTATCTACAAAGTGACAAATCACAATAATATCACCTCTAGCGATTGTTTTTTTTAGAATGAATTCGTTATATTTAAATACTTAATTCATTTGCTTCTAGCATAAAATAAGAAAAACGAATTCTATAAAATTTATATTAAAATCTAGTCAAAATAAACCGTTATCTGGTCACACTACCGTTAAAAGCGTTCGATAATATTAGTCAAAGCCGAATATTAAAACGTAATATTTCAAATCGGAACGCAATTTACGAGCGTATTTTGTATGAGACGATAGACGTGCGTGTCTAGCGGTCCGCATTAAACAGGTGATTATAAACGTTATGAAATTAACAAGAACAAACGGAAAAAGCGAATTGCTTACAAAATACTGGTATTACGCCACGCGAGGGGCGTCATCGATAGACATTGTGTTCATTAGAGATGTGACAATCGCTAATATTATTCTATCTAACTACACAGTTTCTAATACTTAAAGATCATTTATTATACAATAAGTTTCTCAATTATATTGTTATACCTACTATTTATAAAAAGTACAGAAATCGCACAGCGATTTTGATTGCATCATTTGGAATTTCGCAATTATAAAATATGAATGCACCATTGCTAAAGTATGTTTTTTTCACTTCAATTTTATGAATTTCGAAAACAAACCGTAGATACTTACCTACCAAATACAAAATTGTGTCACTTTAGAAACAAAGAAATAAATTTAAATATGTTTATATTAAAAAACTATTGCTAACTTTGTAAACTATTTTTGAAAGATATTGGTACAATGTAAATTGTGCCCTTGTGTGAATTTTATGTGAGTTTTAGAGCGAAATCTTTTTATTTATTTTCTTCTCTTGATTCTCAAGTATACACAATTATTAAGCGCTTTATTTAATTATTATTGAAAACAGGTCAAACGAGTGTGGGAACTAAAATTTATCATAAACCAAAATCATTACTTTGTTCAGAGTTGAATTACGCATCAACTAGATCAATTAAAACCCGTGAAAATTTTAAGCTTAGAAAACCGTTGTAATGTTTTCTGTACTATTTTTACTATGTACCATCATTGTGGATTTTTTTTCAGATTTTCAGATTTTCAGAACAGTGGTCTAAAAGTTAGAAGGGGTGATTTATTTACTCTCCATGTAGGAAGGCCGTTTAATGACGAATATTTTGTAAAAGGGACCCTTTTTAGAAAAATTATTAAGGAACATCAAAATTATTTTAAAATGAGAGAGGTGTATAAAAATTTTCTTTTTATCTTCACTTCGAATGTATGAAAAGTACCCAATTATTTTTTTTAATTTTATAATTCACCTATACAGCTATTACAAAACCATGACAAACTGCAGCTCCAGTTAAAAAATGCGAGTGAATTGTATGTGATACACGGACAGACAGGCGAAGGGATATGGAAAGACAACAAGGGTCCCTTGTCTTACCATGGCACCCTTAAAAGTATGGTACTAAGTAAATATTAGGATAATAATTAGTTATTAAAATTTTAGTGATAAAAGCTTCATTAATAACATGGACCTAGGGTCTATGGGTCTTTAAAGTTATTTTTTTAAAGGATTTAAAAGGAGTATTAAATCTGTTCTGAAATCACCTTATCTTAATATAACTACGGCACAATTTTGTCACTGTCGTTTAGCTCACAAGGCGATATATTTGTCTTTTTTGTATACATAGTGCATATTTAATAAAACAGTTAAGTGCGAGTCGTACTAGCGTAGAGACGGTTCCATATTATTGAACATCGCATTACCGTAATTATCGTAATTGCACTGATTAGTCCTCGGCGAAGTTAAGCAACACGTTATTGGTATGTATTCAATGCAATTTCTCTTCGTGAATAATTTAGTTCGGAGTAGTTTCGGGGGGAAAGCTTATCAATATCTTTTAAACAATACATTTTGAAATAATAAAAATAATTTATTTGTATTTCCCACAACTCGTTATTTCATTCGATATTTCTTGATGCAGTTGACAAATGTCGAGGATTCGTTTATTGCTTAGATTTCTCTGTATGATACATATGAGAGTAGCTCTACCTTCTCTATTATTTGTTATAAATTTTAAGCGTATTAGTTTCGGAGATGGGAAATGATCGATTTTCGTAACTACACACTTTCAAAATAATAAAAAAAAAACATTGTATTTACTTGATATGTCACATGCACTTAATACACATGACATAAAAAAAATTTCATTTTATATTTTGCTTTCCAAAGTTAATCAGGATAAAAGCAAATATCAAGGATGAAAATTCATGTAAAAGAGCAAACATGAGCAAAGTTTCAGGCTGTGAAATAGAACGTGTACTGAGAATAGAAATCAAGAAGTGAAAAAGAAGAAGCCGTTCCACTGGATTAACAAGAACGGTATAATATAATACGACAGTTTTGTATGTCCACGCAAAGGTAACTGCGGTCAGAATTTAATCCTCCTTTAAATACATATTCACAGCTTGATTACTAACATACAACTCTTGTTAGATAGAGTTTTGTTAAACTGTAACTCATGTTCGAATATATAGTTACTGTTGACGCTAACAGAGACGATTAGTGCATGGTTCGTATGATGTGGCGGGCGTATTGTGGTCTATTTAATCACACACACCAGCATATAAAAGTCATTATGTAGCATCGTTCTATTTAGACATTTGAAAGGTTAAGTAAATATTGTTTTTTTTTTAATTCATATGTATAAAGTAAAACTGATTGAAAATTTATTAATAAAAATAATAAAAATTAATAAATTTTCAATCTGCTTCAGTACTTCCAACCGATTTATTTTGTTAAAGTACAGTACTAAAAACGTCTGCACTGTAGTCAAATCGGATTAGATCAGAGTGTAACAAATTATGTTTAAATAATTTTCAATCATAGTCAGTTTATTAATATGAACCTTATGGAATCCAGGTGTAATCTTTCGAAAACAAAAACAGGACACTACTTGTTCAGGACGTGCTCAGCGTCACGAGACCAGATGCAACCAAGGCCGCCGCGTTGTTTAAAACGATGCAGATAAATTGCATTCTTGCCGTGGCCAGTCTGCGTTCGCATTAACCTGTATTACCCGTGTCGTTTCTCTAGAATATTCCAAAATTCCATTACGACTGATACAGGTGCTAGTCAAAACGGTTTGGGTTATATTCCATTCTGAGTAACTGTGTATACTATCTGACTTACAGAATCTACTGAAGCATGGTAGCAAAGATCTATCGTGGTAGGTTAAATCGACAGGTATAGGAGTAGTGCTTTCGTAGACTATTGAATAATGATAATGAAATTAGCATGCACACATACTAATGACTTGTTTGCACTTGCTTTATGTAACGATTCCCTGTATATTGATTAAACACTTAGGCTGGGACTCATGTTAAAAATGTATTTTCAACCCGTTGTACTGATACGGGAATTGAAGCTACGGCCGTTTGCATTGTAGGCAGAGTACTTGTTCATTGTACCATGGAGTTGACTACATAATGTGTGAAATAATATTATTATTAATCACTTGTTTTCTCTGCGGGCAATATGTAAAATCACTGAATGTACTTATATGGAAATGAATCTTTTTAAACGTGTTCATAGTAGGCCAGTTATAAATAGACTTTATGACCATAGCAAGTTAGTAAAAATTTGTTCGGAATGAACTTAAAAATTATTTCACGGAGTATAATTATTTCTTTGGCACCTTGGATCTGTCGCCTCTTTAAGATTTTCTCGTGTATATTTTTTTTTTAGTATATTTAATTTGTAGTTATTATTTTTTATTAGTCTTTAATTTAGAGTATGTTATCTAAGCTTCATAAGTAGGTATAGTTTTATAAACTTTATTTAAGTGTCTTGTAAATCTTGTTATATCATTAAGAAAACAAGTATCTATAAATTTTCATGGTTTATAATAAAATTTGGTATAGATATAGGTCGAACCACGAAGAAGGCCGCGGAAATGCATCTATAAATTTATTTTCACAGCTGAACTGCTTTACTTATCTTGATGAATTTCGGTTGGAAGGTAGGTAGCAATTCTGAAGATATATATAGAGTATTTTTCATCTTTACCACACAAATACGTGTCTGTATATTGGTTACTTTTCATATAATTTATGTTAGAAATATAAATATGGAAATTGTCTGTCTCTTTGATAGAATTTCACGGCTAAACTACTAAACCGATTTTCGGCAAAGAGGTAACTTGATAGTTTAAGAAATATTTATTGTCACTGTGACTATGTGATGGCAAGTGAAAATGGTTGATATGTTCCGTTTTTATGGTTTAAGTACATAACTAATTACGTTTGGATGAAAATTGTCCAAAATAAAATTATTAAATTGAAAACATTCTCAAGGCTCTTGATTCTGAAAAGTAAATATGGCGTCCTGTTACGAATTACCATTGAATGAAATTCTGAAAGAGATGCTGTGCTATTTTGTTGATACAATCACGGTTGAACCTTAACCGTATCGGTTAAATTTAGACAGATCTAAGCGCTACTAGTTTGAATGAGAAAGTGATGGATATAAATTTATTATTCAAGCTTTTATTGAAAATAAAAATCTAACCAAATACAAGTCAGATTCTTGCGCTGAAGGTTTCGTTTCGTACTGTATATAAAATATTCATCTATTTATTTATTTATGGCACAAAAACGCATGTGAAATTAAAAATACATAGATAAGTACATAAAATTTTAAATTAATAATTTACTGATTTTTCTTTTATTTGGATTACGAAATCGTCCTTTATATCAATTTTTTAAATTTTAAGTAAACTAATATCTTCAATGACATTGACTTAGAAATATAATAATATGGGAGGGGGGGGGGCAAACTTTCATTATTTGATATTAGTTTCACATACGAATAGATACACAACATAGGGATTCTTTAGGGGTTCCCTTTTTATCTTTTAAGGTATAAACTCCTAATATATATATTTTATATAATTTTTTTTTTTAAATTACAAACCTCACAGTTATTCAGTTTTAGCTAAAAGGCTGGTATTAATAGTGTTCAATGATAGTTTTTATAAAAGACATCAACGCGTAATTAAGTACAAAGAAAAAAGAGAATGTTGTCGACTAGCTCGACCTTGGGTTCATCATGTTTCGAAGCGTGGGAATACGCCGTTATTGTCTTCCATAATTTGTGTCTCGTTACTAAGTATATATTATTAACTTGTAGACAATTCAAAGTGTTTTGTAGTCATTAAACTAAATGTTGTTTATACCTTATTAGCGCTCGTTAGTCACTACGTTTACGTGAATATACGATTTGTATTATCCGATTATGATATGCATTACAGTCGTTACTTCCTCATGGCAACTAATACATCGCGTTGCGGTGCCATGTGGGTGGTTACGTATTATGTAAGCGATGAATGCTTTGAAATTGTTAATTGCAATTTGATGTTGTAGAGAACATTCCATGTAATAAAAATGTATAAAGAAAATTCGGGATCCGACTTACCCTTAATTTGGTTCGTCCATGTAAACGCGAATGACGAAAAGACCTAAGACAAGGTAATGCATAAAAAACTAATATATATATATATATATATATATATATATATATCCTGAACTATCTCATACTCGGTTATCTAACCCTAAACATTTTATTATAATACATACGTATATAGATATTTTACATACAGAAACGGAACAAACAGACTTATTTATGCACACAAATATTTTTCATGGGCAGAAATAGAACCCGCGGCCTATGTTTCAGCAGTTAGGATCTATCTAAAATTTGTAGTTTTAATTTTATTACATAATATCTATTAAGATTCGTTTCCAATGCTTTGGCTTATTTAATTGACCTAAAAAACTTATTTTAAAATCTCTATTAGCCATAGGTATGAAAAATAATTCTATCTCATAAAGTTCCTTAAACCATGTTTGACTGACAAATTTAGTCAAAAAACTAAAGGTTTCTTTTTGAGAATTTTTGTATCGAATTCAATTGCTGAAAAATGGATGATGAAATATGTATTTTGGAGAGACGTGGCCTTAATTGCTCACGAATGCTGAATATTGGAAATGTTTAAGTCAATATAATATTCTGAGAAAAAACGACTCACTGACGTCACGTAAAAGTAAAAAGGTTTGGAATTTAAAATAAGAAAATGGCGTTAATAAAAGGCGAAGGCTTCATAATATGCATTAAAAGAAATATTTATATTTAAAATACAGAATAATATATATGAGAATAATGATGTCAATAAAATATCGGAATTCGTTTATTAGATGTTTTTAAAATTCATTAAATTCCATTTCAGATTCATTTTACAAATTCTAATTGAAATAACAATCAATATGTCTTTTAGTAGTACAAGTTCGAATTTTGTTATAAATAAAAAAAAATTATATTAAAACGAGTAGTCTTGTAGTTTTACTTATTTTTCATCTAAATCATGAAAATTTATATAGAAGTATATTTAAAATATTTTACTATTAGGTACGCTAAAAAAAGCAAATTTTTTGTTCATGTAAACCCTGAGTATAAACCTGTTTATATTTTATTTTCTTCATTACATAAGTAAAGTTACAATGACACATTTAGTTTTCTCAAAAGCTCGCAGTGTTGTAGGTAATGTTTTTAAATATTCATTTGAAACATTCTCTGTAATACCGTGTGCACACGAAAATGCACCTTGCATATGCCATGTGTGAATGTTCCCCTCGCGTAACGAACGAATCGCACCTGTTCATTCTTCACAAATGGCGCCTTAACTGGGCGCATACATTATAAGTCGTTAGCGCAAAGTTATCTCAAGAATTCATCGACAAATTCATCTAGATGTCTTCCTTTAAAAGTGATTAGGAAAATAGTGAAAATGTGAACCTTATAATTTCTCCATGTCCGACTGTGTGTGTATGTACGTTACGTTACGTACAGAAAAAAAAATTAGAACCTCATCCTTTTTTGAAGTCGTTTGAAAATGAAATCGACCTTTTGACACTATATTAAATACTTATATTTTAAATTATTATTGATTCATTTTACTTCTAGGGGTAGTGAAAAAAAAATTGTTTTTCCTTTAGGTGTAAAACTATTTCCCTCCAGAATCCAGATCTCATAGACGTAAATGCCGGGTGGCATTTAATTCTTCGATACGCTCTGGATTCAGTATTTTTCATTCGCCGAAAATGTATTTTGCTCCCTTGGTTAATAATTTACTATGTACATATTATTATATCCTCTCTAGTAGGATCTCGTTGAATAACTATCTCTCAAACTATTCAACCACATTTGTTCTGAAAACAAAGAAAAATTATATCGTACAAGGACATAGTACGCATACGAAATTATTACGGAAGTTATCAAACCGATCGAGGATGAACTAGTTCATGAGTTATAGCCGATTAAGTAAATGCGTAGTTCAATTCCTAACAAACTCATAATTCTGGTTTCGTTTGGTGTTGTTTTTTAGCGTGTCTACAGAACCCTACCTAATACGTTGTCCATAAACCACTTGACCGATTATCCAAAAATATTATTCAACAGACATGTCTTTGTAGTACTGGAAAGAGACAGCCAAATGAAATAGTTTGTGATTAATAAGTCATATATTACTAATAAGTGGTATCATTGAAATTTTAGCTTATAAATCTAACTAACGAATAACAACACTTTCAAATCTTAAAATGATTACCTCGTTAAAATAGACCATTCACAGCAGGGCCTAAAAATACACGATCCAATTTATAGAAATACGAGATGGTACAAGTGCTCGTGTTATTAATATGAGAAGGAGCACTTTCGACGGACCAATTCCAGAGTTGAAAGTAAAAGCTGGCGTCCCGCGTCGCCTCATCATTAAAATCACAACGACCGCACCGGCCGCGGCGGCGCACGCGCTTTCATTGTTCAACACAAATTCGCGGAGCTTTCATTCAAAACGCTGTGTAGCTTGTCGCGAATTTATGCTGACAAAAATAATTCGATCAATTAACTTTACACTAGATTTGTACAACCAAAACGTATGAGAGCCAATTTACTACCTTTCTATTTAATTTATCTTTCATCTTTAATTAATACTTTATTCAGAGGACTTCTAAAAATTAGGTTCATCGGATGAGCGAACAAAAGGCTTGGAAATTCCTTGGCAGTGTAATTAAAAAAATAAAACAACTCATTGTTTATACAAACAAACAATTTTGGTTCTAATACAGGTAGCGGTAAGGTCGGAACGTAAGGACTAAGGGATAGGTAGGATGTTGTAACATTTGGCGAATGCCGGGCGCGGCAAGTCGGCCGCGACCGCAGGACGTTGGCCACATTAGGTGCACTAACATTCCGCGCATTCTTACCGCAATGTATCTAAGTGGTGGCGTGCTTTAAATAATACAATGTAGCTTCAGTGAGAATAGATAAATCATTGTAAGAAAGTTCTGCAATTTTTTAAATTATTAATAATTCCTGTATAAAGCAATTATTTTACGATGTGTTCGTATAATAATTTTTAGACAAAACAAGAACCCTTTAAATTTCATTGCGTTTGTCCATTTGTTTCTCTTTGAATTTTAGATCTATTTGCAGGAGACAAGATTTCAAGACGAAAAGTGGATTCGAATAATTTGTTTTTATGCATTCTCCCATAGAATAGGGTGTCATTGCATAGTCTTTTTAAATGACCTTGACATTTCTTAGACTTTTTTAACCTTGAAACATTCACGAAACATTTGGGTTTACGGTGGTTTGAATGATAAATAACGGAATAATGATATGTAGAAAATCTTCGTGTAAACGTTGCGAAACGTTTAACATTAAAACATTAACGTTGTGCGACTCGCACTTGACCTTTTATAAAACTACACTATAAAATACTCATTCGATTAGCACTAGTGGCTGCCACTGTGGGCTTCATCATCATCATCATCAGCCCATTTTTACCCCACTGAAGGGGCTTAGGCCTCCCCCAGGGTGAGGAGGGGGGCTTGGAGCTTAAGTCCACCACGCTGCTCCACTGCGGGTTGGGAACTGTAACGACCGCCATCTATTGACAGCGTCCGGGACCGACTGCTTAGCGTGCCCTCCGAAGCACGGTGTCAATGATATTTTGTACTTAAGTCAGAAAAACTCATTGGTACACGCCCGTATTCGAACCATGGCCCTATGGGGCCTTATTTTGAGACAGGTTCGTTGCGCTCTGGGCTATCACGACATGTGATAGCCCAGAGCGCCCACTGTGGGCTATTAGAATATAATGAATAAATAATTAGAAGATAATGAATAGAAGACCATGAGTAAAAATTTACATGTCTTATTAATAGGTGTTTGTTTTAGCAAATCTACAATTTATTTATGCAAAATTGAGCGTGTCATAATTAGTATGTCACCGGTCATGTTTGCTTACACAAAAATGAAAACATAACAGACAAGATAGCTATGAACCAGTTCGGGAATCTTTTCGCTAGATTAAAACAAGCGCAAGATTTATTATTTTTACTGTCCGGACTTGAATGGTGGTCACTTACCTTTGGTCCGGTAGCATTTTTATTCACATTCGCAAGTAATTTATTAAAGGACAAGTTCTTCAGTCCGGTTCGTTTAATAGTTTCCTCGTGGGCGAAAAAAAAACATACAAATTTCTCAGTACTCGCCGACATTTCCTGCAGCTGCATCGCTTCGTATATACGTACACACTTACTTAATATAAGAGACTTCGTTTTCTTGAATTATCGTAAAAACTAGTACTCAATCAAAAAATGCCGACTTTAAGAGATGTGTAATTTTATTATACAAATATTGGTCAAGTGTGCATAAAATTTCCTTCAGCATTAGTTTCCGACGTATTGCAAATATTTCGACAAAATTTTAATAATAACAAAACTTTTAATAACCTTACAATGAAATCGGGTCCAGAGCTTTAAGCGTACCGTTGTGCTATACAAAATATTTAAATAATTTTGTTCGGAGTTTTTTATCAATCACTAAGAGGGTTTATACCCACCGTTCACCCGTCGTACTCAAAATTGATCCGTCGTTTTGGAGGCATTAAAAAATACTAGGCAAAGTAATTTTATTTTAACGACTTTTTGCACAAATATGCCGAACTAGAACAGTATAAATTACACCTTATTATGCTTAAATAAATATTAAATTCTTTATATTTTTATTATTTAGCAACTAATCTGTTAAATTATAACAGTGAAATGTAATTGGTACAATTATATAATGCACAACTGTTTTATTAGATTCAATGGTTTTATACACAAAAATGTATAATGAAATATCGAAAATGTGGAATTTTCTAATAGATAAAAGGCATAATTTATGTGCAAAATGAGAGTTTTAAGGATAAGTAATACAACCAAAATACGTTATTTTGATCCATTTTGAGTATTATAGGCGGACGGGAGACATATGTACCTATACCTTTTTAAATTGTTTATTTGTGAAAGACGAAGGGTATACATTTCTTTGATGTGCGGTTTTATCCCAAAATACTCTATAATTAACCATTTCAAAAATTCATTATGGTTTTTAAAATTTTTTTTATGGAATAATATTAATATTAAATACGACAATTAAAATATTATGTAAATCAAATATATTACAAAATCGATCAACATAATAATCATCTTCAATATAGGCAATCAATTTCGCCTCCCAGCAACTGCAAAATTAATTGGTGAAAGAAAAAGTCGCTATAGTTTTAGCTTTTTGACGTTTCTAGTATAGGAATATTACATTAAAATTCACTTATGTAAAGCCTTTCTCGTAATAATTAAGACTATTTGTAAATGTTTTGACCATCGCCGCTTGCACGGCCACCAATCCGGTTTACGTTCGGTTACGAGTAGATACGCATATACATAAAATAGTATATAAGTTGTTTCGGTTATGAACGTTTTGAATGTTGGGATAAGATGTTACGTAAGACGTGTCACCGGAGAAAGTTAATTTAGTCTTGAAAGTGAAATCGATTGTACTTTCTTTCACTTAACTATCAGTTGATAGATTCGATGTCGATACTTGGAACAGCAGCGTAAAGGTTCAAATAGTTAGCTTTTTATCGATCACCGATTTTGAAGCCGGTTTTTAATTTGAAACTCCGCTTCAATGAAGAGGACAACAAGTATGGAATATATAAATGTTATAGACTACAAGCCCGTGGAAAAAATTAACATGTAAAATGAACCACCGTGAATAACGCTTAGAAGGCTGTTACTATATCAGAAAATAACTCTGAGCACTATGCCGTCATTTCTGAGCGGTACAGGTGAGTACGTGAGTGAATAGAATTTCTCAGGTACGAATGAAGAATTACGACTAATTTTTAATGTACGGCTTTGTTATAGTGTATAGATGATTTAAAAAAAAGTGTCGAAAAACCTAGTGCCGTACTAAAGTGGTGGTGCCGGAAGTCAGTGCAAGTTTTTAATTCGCTGATAATTGCAGAAGCAATATAGGTCATTTATTATCGTACGGCATTTGCGTAATTCTTTTTGTACACATATACAGATACTTTACCCGTAAACGCCGTACATATTTCCAGCGCAGGGGTCGAAAGCCAAGGGTCGCAACCCTTATCTCTGAGCAGATTATCCTTATCACTGACTTCCAGCACCACCACTTTAGTACGGCACTAGGTTTTTTGAAATTTATTTTTAATCATCTATACACTATAACAAAGCCGTACATTAATAATTAGTCGTAATTTGTACCTGAGAAATTCCATTCACTCACGTACTCACCTGTACCGCTCAGGAATGACGGTATAGTGCTCAGAGTTATTTTCTGATATAGTAACAGTCTTCTAAGTGTTATTCATGTTGGTTCATTTCACAGGTAAATTTTTTCCAAGGGCTTGTAAGTCTATTAGAAAGGTGTTAGTCCCCTCATGCACCGAGCCTAAAACAGTTTTGCGACGTTGAACGGTGCGCGTCGAACCAAGTACGAACATGGTGCCAATATAAATGTTTGAGAAATTGTCCAAAACTATTTAAAAAATAATAATAACGTATACATCACAACAACGTCTACGCCCCAAACTAAGCATTAGCTTATGTTTTAGCGAAGACACCACATACATATAACAACCAAGACCCGGTACCAGTATCAATATTCACCATATAAATATTGACCCGACCTAGGATTCGAACCTGGGACCCCCAGCTTCGTAGGTAGTGTCGCTACCCACAAGGTCAAACGGTCGTCAAAATGTTTCTGTCACGAGCCACTGAATGGTTTATAACGTGCATAAAAAAATATAAATAGTTCTACTAACTAAATACTTTTTATGTAATATTTATGCAACAAAAATGTGTGCAATTTTAATTAGCTATATAAACTAAAATATTTTTATTCGATAGCAATTAAAAAAGAAAATAAAAAAAACAGATCTCTAATCACAGAAATGTAGAGCAAAACCAAAATACTAGAAATATGTGGACGATCTACAAAATTAAATTAAACAGCGGAACCCTAAGAAACAAGTAATTTGCTAGCACCACTTCGGAGCGGCTTGAAAGGACGCGTCTGAATAGAGGGGCGGTACAGTGGGCGCACGTCGGCTAGGCTCGGATCGACATTCCACACGGCTTTCTTGCAGCTTTCGCAGTTTCTTAGAGGATGTCATTTTTGCAAAGTGCATTCCGCAAGGACATTTCGTCCGAGTCATCCAAAAATAAAAAGATAACGACTGCGGTTCGAAGCGCGACATTGAGAGGACGGAGAACGCAAAGTCGGAAGCTGTGCAGGCGCGACGGCGGGTGGTGGGGAACGCGTACCTCACATCTGGCTGCGCACGCGCTCCAACTTCGCTCACGGCTGCGTTTTCCGTTGGCTCCTATTAAAAAATAACTTACATATACAATCCAAGTTACCAAAATAGAACGTCATAGTTATAAATAAACAAAATCGAGCGATCTGTATAAAATATTTCTATATACTTGTTCGCGTTTCTGAAAGGCGAGAGGCGTACGCGGAGAGGACTCGACACGGTGACGTGACGTCGCATGCGCCGGCGTTCGTCCCTGGCTCGGAGCAATGTCCGCGTCAAGGGCGGCGACGCTGCAAATTTGTGCAAGTCGCGGGCGGCCAGTGCATCGCGCCCCGCCGCGGCGGCTCCGCGCCTGCGCATCGCCGCTTGTCATGCCCAACTCGTGCTCGCTGCACGCATTCTCTTGTGTTAAATAACTGTTATTCAGAACGTCAATGAACACGCTACCGCATTCTCGACCCGATCTCCGAACGTTCGGTAGAACGCGTGCGAAATCGTTCACTGCCAGTACCTATTATTTTGGTCGGTCTTTTTGTGTTGCCCGTGCGAAACAAATAGACATCTCGATTCGAACTTCGGAAACTGTATTGGTTTTGAACTTGAATAGCGCTGACGTTTGCATTGATGTTAAGCACTCGAATATAAATATAATATAATCGAACTGTGATTATTTATTATGTGACCAAGATGATTCGAATTTGAAGCAAAGATCATTTGTGAGAGTTATTAGTTAGTTTCATAACAGATACCACAAAGATGTCACGACGTTCAATGATTATGTTCGGTACGTACTTGATTGGGTTCGAGCTAATATAGTTTAAAGATGTCAGATTTTTAATATATGAGTCAGAACACAGTTTTATGCTATATATGGGTAGTTATTTTGGACAGAGTTAAGTGTGTGGTATCTTTTAAAACAGCGTAAATAGGTACATCTGGTCATTAGAAAGAAAGGACGCGAGTGTTAATCGACAAGGTCACGAAAGTAAAGAGGCTTACTGCACGTCCACATCCGAAACACTGACATGTGCTTAAACTATTTTATAAAATGTATTTCCTTACAATTTCATAAAAACAAGATTCTGTTACCAAGGGCATGTTCATTAGATTTTAGCACACTGGTTCGCAATCAGTTAAAGCTTTCAACGGAAATTCCATGGTGTAAATGAACTAAATTCGAACCATTTCCGAATACGAGACCTGATAGTCATAAATAGATGGTTAATAATAATAAAAAGGAATAAATAAGATCTATACTATATATTGTGCCTGGATCATAGAATTTGAATTTCATGATGTGTTTGTTTACGTGTGAATTTACGTTGTGAACAATTTTACGATATTTCGTTTGAACAATGTAAAACGCATCACGCAATACTTTTTTAGTCGATACATACTTATGCAAATGATAAAATATATTTTAATATAAATTTAACTTGAGCGTTATAAGGTACCTATTGCAAGCGAAGACATACCAATAATAATCCACACGTTATTATGATCAAATAAAATTTATATTATAGTAAACTTTATTATTAGCTTAAGTGTCAAACAAAAATGTTGCAAGTTGCATTTTATACAATGTTCGAAAAAAAATCTGTACATTATTAATTTTCCATTTTTTTGTTAATTATTGTCAAGTTTTTTAATTTTTTATATTACTGTTTTTTCTCTGGATATTAAAAAACAAAATGAAGTTCTCTAGTATTTTTGCTGGACTTATGATTTATTAAACCTGATTTTTTCAAAGATATGAGAACCAACATCAACAAAGTACCGATCAAGTGTGGTGCTCATTTTGTAGTTTGTGGCAAAATGGTAGAATTAAAGTTTTGTAATATATATATATTTGTATTGTATTTGTATATATATTTATTATTACTATTACTATATATATATATATATTTACTATTGCAATTTACTGGCTTTTAATGCATATCCCTATTGTTATAATACCAAAAAAAACCTTATTCCTCCTCCCTGTTTTGATTCGTAGACGCCATATTTGTGTACTCTATGTTAATCTCACAGAAAATCCATCAAACTGTCTAGGCGTGCCACAGAAACAGACACACATACAGACATACTTTGTCCTCCACAGACAGGTGAAAATGTAGCAAGACATGACCCAATATTTTTATGAACATTCAACGACTTAATTGTTTATAACTATTAAGCCAATAGTTGCAACATTTTTAATTACTTTATCTAGAAATAAAATAAAATATATCGTTGTATTAATTGCACGAACAGCTGTTTTTCAAAAAATGAACCATCCAATGGAATTCGCATATTTGTTGTTAGCGATATGAAAGGATTTGCTCAGCTGTTTCTACGTTGAAAACTCAGTCGGAAAATTGTATAAAGGTTGACCAGCACGAGCTGAAATTCAGATGATTAAATAAAAATACGCATACATATATCAAGCGAACAATTGCTTTAATTACTATCAGCGTTTTATACTTAATTCAGTTTCATTTTGAACGCCTTCAGAGACAAGCGATCCTAAGACTTATTATATAATTATAATTTGTGTAATGTACACGAAAAGGTTAATAGTGATAAACATGACCTCATATAGTGTGATCAAAATACGGCATTCACGATGTTTGCACCCAATAAGAGAAAACGAAGAAGGTTGTATTCTTTATGGTTACCTTGTATATAATGATATAAAGACCAAATTGGCAGGTAAATAACGACTGCGAAAATTTTGCTTAGTGTTATTATTTCATACTCAACAACGGGATGTGTAATAATTATGTTTTGTATTTTGATTAATGATTCTGACTAATTCGATACGTAATTACACGAGGTGAGTGCACAGAAAGTTTTAATCTCGCATGTCAAAATGATTCAACTAGACACTGAGGCAAATAAAATAGCGTGCACTGCACCTAATGATGCTCAATAAACGCTGTTTACTTTTGGGTTGGAACGTAAAGGGATTCCATTAATATCTTTATCTTTTAAGGAGTATCGATACTAATAAGATGTTAATTTATTTTCAGAATGTGTGCATAGAAGCGATACAGAAGATAAAAGCCTATCAAATGACGAAGCTCTGCCGCCAACTTGTCCACGTCAACCGCCTGATGGAGTGGAGACACCTTCTGATGTTATGGAGAAAGCACCGGAATCACCACCAGCACGTATCCCGATGAAGCTTCCTGCAGGCTGGCCAAGTAACCGTATTCGTCTTTCTTACTCTCGCAGTCAGGATCCAAGGAGCGAGGCCAGCGTTAAGGACAAAATTGCCATGTTCTCTAATGACCGTGGATCAACTTTAGATCTTTTGGATAAATGTGGCACTCTTCCGACAAGAACCAGTTCGATTAATATGTGCCGCAAAACGTCGACGCCGTGTGTTACTGATGTTCGGTGTCCTGAAATAAGGGCTCTCGATAGACGTTTGACAAAATCTCAGGATAACTTGGACGACGTATCTCACAACGAACAACGCCCATACAAAAGGCTATCAGAGAGACCGGAAGTCGTAGGAGCACTCGAAAGTAAAAAGGTGGCGACATCGAACACGGCCTCCGTGACTCCTAGTAGAATCAGAATGTCGGATAGTAAATCCGTCTTTTACGGAAGCACTACAGCCTTAGCGTCAACAACGTCGTCTACAAATTCTCAAAATATTTATCATCGTCGCAGTAGCAGTGATGATGTCGAAAAGACTTCACACAAATCGAATTTAGAATACCTAATTGAACAAAGAAAGAAATCAATGTCAAAACTTCGAGGACTTATGATTCCAGATACACAAGCGCCTATTGTTGATTTGCCAGAAATAAAAGTGCAAGAAAATCCTGTGCCTACATTCTCGTTCATTACTAATAATAATAAAATAAATACGGACAACAGGACTTCAAAGCAAATTACAAAGCCAATAAAGTTAAATGAAACGTGGAAAAATAATTTACTACCTAATAACATACCTAAATATTCACCAGCATTTAAACGAAAATCCTTGCAAGTATATTCACCCACTTCATTGTCTAAGGAGTCGACACCTGAACGCAAATTGAACCAAACATCAAGAAAGTCATTGCAGTCAGCACCGCGCTCATCCTTGGATTTGACAAACATTTCAGAAAAATTGACTTCACCTACTTTACCGTCGAAATTATGCGTAACAAAAGCTATGAAATTATCAGAAAAAGACTACAAAGATAAACTTCTCAATTCACGCGATTTCAACAATGTAGAAATAAAAATATGTACAGCGACAGAAGTTGTTGATAGTGACAACGATTCAGCCATGAGTTCAACACAATCGAGTTATAGATCATCAGCTTCTTCACCATTGCACAATCTGGACAGTATTGAATCTGATAGCTCACATTTATCCCCAAGAACAGCTCATTATGCTTCTTATGCTAAAATAAAATCAGAAGTTCACTCCAAATCTTCAGTAACAATTAAGAATTCTGAAGAATTTGTGAAACACAAAGTGTGTCGATCTATGTCATCAGACACGAATGCTTCATTAAGCTCTTCCACAGGTTCAGCCGCAACTTCTGGTTCACAAGCAAGCTGCAGTTCTCTAGAAAGCTCGGTGCCTGATTTAGAAAAAAGAAAAGTGTCTAAACCATATAATACTAATATCGATACGATTAATAGAAGAAATATTTTGGCATCGGCAAAATGCAGGAGTGGCCGTGATGACAAACTTAGTTCTCCTGTTGCGGAAACTAAATTTTCTCATGACCCTTGTGACACACCTCCAAGTCCTACTAATAGAACGTCTGAGCGTCTTTCAACACTCACGTCATCTGTGAGTGCTATCTCGAATAAAGGCGAAAACAGACGAAGAAGTAAAATAATCACAGAAACAGATTCTGACAGCGACAACGAACTAAGTGTTCGACAGCGAAAGTCAGAGTTCAAAAATTCGAGACTCAAAAGAAATTCAAGTTTAAAAAAGAACGAAAGAAATAAACAAAACGAAGTAATCAACACATCGCCTACGAAGGCAGTTGAAGAAGCTCCACAAGTAATTTCTGAAAGAATAATTAAAGAATTAAATAAAGCCGGTCTTGACGACTATATAGATAATCAAAAGATACATGTCAGAAATGTCCTTGAGAAATATGATACTGAGATTAGACAAGGTTCTAAAAGGTTAATAGCGAACGGTACAGATATTAATAAAAGTGATATAATACTGAAAAAACCCTTTATAGATGTTCCGACAGACAAAATGAACGGAAAAACTAGCTCTGAATTAAGTGCAAAAGAAAAAGGAGAAAGGAACGTAAAACCTTTCCATATTGTGCGGTTAAGAAAAGGTATGGGAACAGGGATAGGATTGATTCTGGCCGGCGGCACTGACTGCGAAGCAAAAGAAGTTACGGTATGTAACAACACTAATGACGAATACTAATATTTTTATGTATTTTTAGTGACACTTTCAATATTTTTTTTTGTCAGATACATCGCGTCCTTGCGGACAGTATCGCTGAACGGGCCGGACTGAAACGTGGTGTTCGTATACTCAGCATCAATGGTTCGTCCATGGAAGGTCTCACGCACGCTGAAAGTGTAACTGTGCTCAAGGTAATTAAAACAATATGACAGAACTAAACTAAAATTAAATTTTCATTTGTTTACTTCGTAGTATTTGATTGGTCACCTGAAAATATACTTTTTTAAGCTTTATGAATAGACAAATCTAAACAGTAGGTGGAAATTGGAAATATGGATTTACAGATGGAACTATTCATTTTTAGGGTTCCGTACCCAAAGGGTAAAAAGCGGGATCCTATTACTAAGACTCCGCTGTCCATATGTCTGTCTGTTTGTCTGTCTGTCCGTCTGTCACCAGGCTGTATCTTATGAACCGTGATAGTTAGACAGTTGAAATTATCACAGATAATATATTTCTGTTGCCGTTATAACAACAAATATTAAAGAATAGAATAAAATAAATATATAAGAGGGCTCCCATGCAACAAACTTGATTTTTTTTGCTCGTTTTTGTTTGATAGTAATAACGGCAACAGGTAGACGCTTGAAATATTCACAGAATATTTAGTTATATATTCACATTAAAAATAAATATTTAAATTAAAATAAAACAAATAATTAAGGGGGGCTCCCATACAACAAACGTGATTTTATTATATTGTGTTATGGAACCCTTTGTGTGAGTCCGACTTGCACTTGGCCGGTTTTTAACTATAAGCTACAACCACATTAAGTAATTATGAACGTTATTTTTTTAGGAGCAACGATCTGAAATTGTTATCGAAATCGAAAATGAATCTCAAAATTGTGCATCTAAAGTGGGATGCGACTCTGAAACGGGTATGCATTTTTATTTGTTTTATTATGTGTTTTTATTATGCCTTTGTCGGAGTGGAAAAATATTTTTCAAAGAAATGGGATTTACATAAACATTTTCCGACCAAACTCTTTTAATTTTTCCTGAGTGGTTAAATATGTGTGTTCATCATCATCATCATCATCATCAGCCCATTTTTACCCCACTGCAGGGGCTTAGGCCTCCCCCAGGGTGAGGAGGGGGGCTTGGAGCTTAAGTCCACCACGCTACTCCACTGCGGGTTGGGAACTGTAACGATCGCCATCTATTGACAGCGTCCGGGACTGACTGCTCAACGTGCCCTCCGAAGCATATGTGTGTTATCATGATGAAAAACTATACCATTCCATTTTTCTTAATTGCATGCATAAATCTTATCGGGTGTTCGCAGTAAACACCCAAACCGATGGCTGTGCCCGGCGGTAAAAGTTCATAATGAACGATATCCTCCTAATCCCACCATACATTCAACATCACTTTATTACGCCCTAATCCGGGTTCTGCCACTGTCTGTGGAGCTTCCCCGTACTTTAACAATGATCTTTGTATATGTTCTTATCGTAAGTGGTCCACTTAACATCACACGTGTTCAATCTTTTCAAAAATAGAACGCTTCCATTACGTTTTAATAGAAAACCCCAAATGAGTACACGGTTAATTAAATATCTTTCCGTGAGCTTGTGTAGCACCATAACAATATTTTTTTTAGTGTACCCAGACTTTTTTAAACGAGTAAAAACTGTTTTATGGCCAATGCTCAGTTCTACAGCAATGTTGTACTACTACTGACATGCCGATCTTGCTCTAATTTATCATAAAATCCAAGTTTTGCTACTTTTACTGACATTGTATTAGATACATAAATAACACAATTTTTTTTCACCGCTTCTGTCGTATTTTATCCTTTTTTGCAACAAAATTTTAAAATATTTTAGGTATCCAATTTGTTCGTTATGGATTCACTCGTTTTCTCGGCCAGAAAAACAGTTGAATAATGGCGGGAAAATTTTTTTTTATTCCTTTTTTCAGTTGTCACCTTTGTAATGATTTTATAATCAGCTGCTTACAAACAGTACAACCATAAAGATATTGGTTGATATTAGATATTGATACAACTTCATACAAACAAAATATGAAAAGACTTTTTCGCCAATCTAATATTTGGCAAAAACTATTAAAAAAAGTACTTGATATCTTGGAAATTTCATTTACTTAAAGTGGAAAGTTACGTATCATTTAAAAGAGGAAAGGAAAGGTCAAGGAAAATGTTTATATAAAACATAAGAAAAACAAAACTTCTGAAAATTCTGTTACAATTTTATAATACGACAATAGTTAAAGAGACAGTACTGGACAACGTCTATAGTGCTTTCAATGACACATTAATAAAAAAAAAATCATTTTATGTTTCCATAGCGGAGTCGAAGGTCCGTCACGAGGAAGAGGAATCTATACAAAAAGACGCGTCACTGGGAATCGGAAGTATGAAGAGCAGCAACGATTCCGCGGGCGCTCTCATTACCGTCCTTTTGGAGAAGGCGGGCGGTGGCGCAGGACTCGGATTTGGCCTCGACGGAGGTCGGGACTCACCACGTGGGGACGCACCGCTCACCATTAAAAAATTATTTGCAGGTCAGGTGTAGTAATGCAAATTTTTATTTTATTACTACTTTCTGGGATATCAGTGGTTATTTTTACTCAGCCAAGAGAAAGAAGGATACTGTGTATATCTGCAATATTTGTTAATATTTTCTAAACCATCTTATTATTATTATTATTATTTTAATCTGATTTATATGTAAATGTTATGTAAATATTTATGGAACACTATTAAATTATACGAAAAAATAAATTACTATTAGGGTTATCAAACTCAACCTTGAAATATTGTATGTTTACCCGACTACGGCGAAGCCAATAAGTAATGTGTTTCGTTAGCACTGATGTGTGTATATTTATAAGTTGGTATACTAACTACTACCCGTAACTTTGTCCACGTGGTTGTATTAGTAGAGTAGTATTGACAAAAAAACTATCGAAAGTTAAAGAATTCAAGGTATAACTTTTTTTAACTACTTTTCTTTTACAAAAATTAAGCCTGAGTCGGAAAACCCTACAGCTGGCGGAATGTGGATGGTAATGGTTCCATCAATATGTGGGAACTCTGCTTCCGGCTTAAGTTTTGTAACAAAACTACAGGCATTTGTAAAGAAATATTACTTCCTGAGTTGTTTTTAGGTATTAAGTATTTTTTTACTATTTAGAGGTTTCACTCATAATGAGTTTCTTTACCTTAGCCGGGTATTCAAATTTTATAATTTTCATGTGTGTATTTGTGATTCAGGAGGTGCAGCAGCTCGTAGCGGACACGTGGTAGTAGGCGCAGAGTTGTTGTCGGCCGGCGGGCAGTCGTTCAAAGGGTTCACGAGAACGCAGGCATGGGCGGCCCTTAAAGCGCTACCTGCCGGGCCCGTTGCGCTTGTGCTGCGGAATCCAAGCGCACCCGCCCCTTGGCTTTGAATCTCGAAATCCAACTGTACATAGCCCGTTTTAAATGCGTCGCCGCTACGAGGCCTACGAGAGACGCTTCGAGACAGCGACGTCGCCCCCGGTGGGATCGGCCCGGTGGTGCATGAACGCCCCTCGGAATCCAGTTAGTACTTGGACTTACGAGGCTCGTTTATCTGCGAACGTTTACCCAAGAAAAATAAAAAGACGCTAACGGACATTATTTAATTTGGCGGAGTGCGTCGGAAGTGAAGAGGCCGCGAGCGCGGGCGTTCCGCTCCGTTCGCCTGCGAAATACAATTTGCTTCCTTTTATTAGTCAGTAGGTTCGTCGTATGTAACATTGTGCCAATTTGCCTTTTATGTAAGTGAGATAAAATGATCTATTTTCATATATAATATAATATTTTTTCTAAGACTGTGAAAAGTGCCTCTTGTTGCGGTACAATGATAGGTTGTCAATCAAGAGTGCGCTTCGTGGATCACAATTTGTCTGAAAGTCTAAGTCGATTTAATTTACCTACATGTTTTTGTTGTAGTCGTTATTTTATTAATTTCAAATAGAATACGTGTAAACTTTTTTTGTACTAGAACTGATAATGCCAACATCGAAGTATGTATGCCACAATATTAAGTATTTTATTACACATTTTTAATTTAGGAATTTGTTATTTTTACATGAAAACGTTATTCGTTCAACATAATAATCGTATGACATGCCTAATTTGTAACACTAATTTTATTATTGGATCTGTAAATAAAATAAAAACTTGTAAAATGTTCACCTTGCGACTTAATTTATATGCATTTAAAATTTATTATTTTATTCTTAAATAAAATTTTACTCCTAACTTGTTTCTTTGTCGATCATCCTTCTATTGTTATATTTTCAATGGCAGCACCAAAGTTGAGTCACTCAGCCTAAGAGTGGCATACTCAATGTAATACGGAGCAATTAGTTTTATACGATTTTTTAAATTTTTTTGATCAAAGTCAAAAAGCAACATTAATTAGGCATTAAAAAGTAATACTTTATTGGCTTATTAATGCAGTCAATGTTTTACGAACATTTTAGGTTTTAATGATTTCAGCCCTGTCGCGCCGTGTATTACTCATTTAGTCACAAGGTTGTCTCTACCGTGATGACTCCTAATTGCTTCTTCCAGCTTTTGGCTTTCTAATCTGTAACGCGGACACGCAAAGAATCTTCTGATCACTTTTTCTGATCACTGAATACATATATTGTGACGTCTATGCGTAGAAGCACGTCAATGTTTCATAGAAAGTACTCGAATGCTCACGCTGCTGTACAAACATATCGACCGAATACAGAAATAACTAAAATTCAAGAAAAAATAATTTATAAATAAAATTCAATTTTAGAGGCTGCGTGAGTCAACAGGAATTGATGCGCTCGAAATTATATTTTAGAGGCGGAGCGTCGCACGCGCTCAAAAGTGGCGCCAAGCGCTATGAATTATTCCGATAAATTGTAATTAAAATTTCAAAATGGTATGTTTGATGATACAAATTTCGAGAGGCTGCGGGGTAAGAATTTCGGGGCATATATAAGGAGACGGTCGCGGTGCCATCTAGTCAGTTTCTTGAAAGAATTAACAGCGAACATGACTGCGAGTGCGATACATAACAGTTTGTGATTTTGTATCGTAATAAAGTATAAGCACAACTAAATCGGTGTTTTCGTGCATCCGAAAATATTTGGACCGCTAGTCCATAACAATAGTCTCGCTGGCGGCGCAGCCCGCAGATACATTTGTAACTTCTATATATATATATATATTGTAGAAATACGTTTCGTTTCTCTCACAAAACCCAAGTGACCCAAGTCAAAGTCAAAAGGCTTTCATATTTCGCAATACAATGTTTTGTTAAGTAAAAAAGATCAATCCAAACCTCAAAGCGACGAGCAGCAGCACGTAACCCAAGTAGAAATATGTCTACACCACTGCGGTCACCAACTTGCACCTGCGATGACTAATGTTAAACCGCCTTATCATGGGTACGTAAGGCATACTTAGTTTCTGGAACTGGCCACTTACAATAAAAAAAATAGAAAGCCATTTATTTTTGAAAATGGAACTGTCTGGGAACACTTCACTTTTTAAATTGCGAGATAGTCATTTGTTTCTTGATTGTGGCGTGGGTTAGAAAATTGTGTCGGTATTATAATGAACTTAACTAGAGGAAATTTTCTATGTTATGACTTTTTATGATTTTCGCTGCGGCTTAAGACAATTAGAGTTGCCAAAGACTTCAATCGGCATTTGGTAATAAAGCTGCATCTCGTAACTCTGTGTATACATGGTTCAGTGATTTTAGACGTGGACGTAATCATCTTCATGACGATCCACGTGAAGGGGGACCAGCGACTGCGGTTGCCGAATTTAATATTGATACGAACGTCAATTAGTTGTGAGTGATAAAAAAAGTACAGGTCAGCAAATTCGTACTGTATTAAGCATTGGAATGAGTCAAGTGCAGAAGATTTTACATGTGCATCTGAAGGTACGGAAGCTTTACAGTCGATGGATACCGCACGATTTAACGGAAGACCAGAAGCGACTGCGTGTAGAGTGGCGTCGAAAAATGATTTTTTTGGTGCAGCGCAAAGTTTGATGGCGGGCAACCATTGGCTGACTGTAATATCGTGACAGGTGACGAAACCTGGGTGTACTGCTTTGAACCGGAAAGAAAAATTCAATCAGCAGAATGGCTCTTTTGAAGATTTGCCAACGAAAATTAAGAAAAGTCGAACCGTTGGCAAGAAAATGGTGGCTTCTTTTTTCAGCAAATCAGGATATTACACAACAGTGTCACTTGAAGATCAAAGAACAGTAACTGCAGATTGGTATGTTAACACTTCCTTGTCCAGAGTCTTAGAAAAAG
Source organism: Luffia ferchaultella (assembly GCA_949709985.1). Taxonomy (NCBI): domain Eukaryota; kingdom Metazoa; phylum Arthropoda; class Insecta; order Lepidoptera; family Psychidae; genus Luffia; species Luffia ferchaultella. The sequence continues at coordinate 13,551,899 of OX453240.1, read as the reverse complement.
TTTGGGAAAAGCGTCCTCGAAGCAAAGTCGTCCTTCATCACCATCATGCGTCCTCACATACCGCTAAGGTAAGGTAAGGTAAGAAGGGTTCAAATGTAAAACTGATGACGCATCTGCCTTACAGTCCAGTCCTCACACCATGCGACTTCTTTTTGTTCCCGAAAATTAAAGATAAACTTAGAGGCATACGTTTTACGAGCCCTGAATCGGCGGCGAATGCATTCCATGAAGGTATTGAAGAAATCCCTAAAGAAATTAGTCCATCTGCTTTTTACAATGATTCCACCGAATGCAAAAATGTGTCAATTATGGCGGCATCGGCTTATACTTTGAAAAACAATAAATGTATCATAAGTAAAATATCAGGTCTTATTTATAGGAATCCAGAAAGTTTCAGTATGGCTCACATATATCTCAACGAGTGAGTTTAACAATGATCACGACCGAGACAAAATGTCACAAATCTGTATCAAATGTCCAGGTTATACTTGTTCCAGTGATTTTTGTGAACGCTTTAATCGAAAATGTCGACGAATACATTTCACTGATACAGCTGTTACAAGTGGCACAAGATCGTTTGATGTAGGACTCTAGGGGCCTATGTCCATCTGTGGACTTTCGACATGATAACAATGATTAGTGTTTATTTTTACTATTTGAAGATTTTATCATGTTGCCGTATTCGGGTTTTCAAATATAATTTTATAATATTTAATAAATAAAATAGAAATTATTTTCAGCATATCGTTGATGCATGTTTGCGAAAAGGATGCTGATAGCTGACGTTCGCCCGGTTATTAAATATCTGAATATTTTACTGAATTGATTTTACTGAATATTATATATATGCCATTACTGAATCAAAATTAATGAACGTAATGAACGTAAATCAAAGCTTGTGAGATACATTATGGATTACATTTTGTCCGATTCTGCGGTAGTCTGTTGGTGTATTGAGTTAAAGTGAAAGAATTTCAAGTAATAATGCCCTACGACAACAACAACTGAATAAATGGTTAAAAAGTTGAGACCATTGTCTTAGCGAATCGCTGTGTCACGGTTCATTTTATTACTGAAGAGTATCGATATAGTATAATGAGCGTAGGTAACATTTTACATGACCGCGGGCTTGGGAATGAAAAAGATATCTGCGCGATGGTTATCTACCTAAAATACTCAAATACGTACGCGCAATAACAGAGCATAGTGAAAATTTTGCAAAGCTCTTTTAATTGTTATAAAGGGAACTTTATCTTTTTCGGCAGATTCCTAGCTATGAATGAAACATGGCTTCACTATGACAATCCTGAAACAAAACAACCTAGAGATAACCTAAATCTAATCTCCAACTCCTAAGATGTTTAAGGCAACTCTGTTCGCCGCTAAAATCAGTGGCTCTTTTTTCTCGAATAGTTGAATACTTCGTTCATTTTACAAATTTAAAAAATGCGTATCGAAATACTCCAAAACCGGAGAGTTAAACTCACTAAAATTGTATTGTTTCACCAAAATAATGCTTCGGTACAAGAGTCTAGAGAAATGTTGAAGACGATCGAGCACTAGGCATCCTATAAAACTAACCCAATTTTATAAGAACAGTACATAGTAGTAGGGATGTTCAGTTAGCAAACAGTGGCGCGAGATGCTATTGTCGCATAAGATGTACTCTATGGATAATTAGCTAAATATCATATCATATGTATTATTTGGTTCAATTAAATCGAAGATACATGTCTTCGATTTAACGGCATCTTATTTATATTTTTGTATGATGCTAATGATATTGCACACTTTCACGATATAATTTTATTCCGAACGAAGCTGGTAAGTACTTACAAACATACACAAACCCACGCCGCTTTCCCAAAAGGGGAAGGTAGAGTCTGTAATTGGCAACGTTCTTGCTTACCATTCATACATCCATCAATCCCTTCAGGCAGGCTCGGCGCATCATTTGATGGCAGTGATTAGTAAATGACCGTAATTAAAATTAATCGTTCCAGATCACAGCGTGTGATGTTTCCATTTAGAATTTTGTCAGTATTCTACTAGATAATATTCGCCACCAGGGCGGCGCCACCGGTCTGCGAGGTGGCGAGGTGTGAAAGTCAAATGAAAGTACGTTTCATGTACGAATGGCTTTAAAAACAATAATTAAACTTTTCTAGGTGTCGTTCCCTATTTTGAGCTTTCTTACACGAGCGTATTGACCAGGCTACTGTTTTATACCTTTACCTATTTTGAAGTAGTGTAAAGTTATTTCTGCGCTTTTTTCTTAATCGATAAAATTAAAGAGAACCCCAGTTTATGCTTATTCACAATAAACGGATGCAAATGCATACTTCACTGATCATAGTCTTAATTTTTAGATGCTCGATAGGATGCAGTTTAATCGTTTATTTCTTAGATCAGTATCAATTATTTCAACACAAATTTTCAGTTGAAGGTATTATACGATACAAAAGACATCATGTTAAAGGACAACTACCACTGGTGCCGGATAGATACCTACTGCTTATAAATTAATGGTGCAAAATTAAAAATCTGGGTATTCAACGATTTCATCAATCCAAATGTAAGATTTTCATCAGGATCGGTTTTGTGATTCTTGAGAAAATAAAAATACAAACTCAGTACTTAAAAGGAAGACAAGGTGTCAGGTATAACTTTTTGTATTGTAATATGAGAAAATTAACTTTTTCTTTTTATTTTCTTATGTTATAAACTAAGACTTTTCTCACTGTTTTGCTTTTCAAAATAGAAGCGTGATGAATAGGTACCTATCCCCAAAAGCTGCTGTCAAATTTATTAACACTAACATACTAAACCTAGCCTATACTTATGTTGAACTAGTATTCAATTTAATTAATTTAGAAATGATTTGACTGGATTTTTTTACTATCAAACAGATGACGGTTAAATAAAACATGAGATGATACACATGGATACATCATTCATTTATTGATCGCTACGTACACATAAAAATGCAAAAATACTTTTTTTACCTTATACTACATTATGTGTTTATTATATTCTTAGGCTCGTATATCAACTTTTTGTCTAAAGACTAACTAACATCGAATACTTTTATTTCAGTGTGGTTTTGATGTATATTTTTATTACTGAGTAATTTATAAGAGTAAAATAAAAATATGGACTATTCGTTCAATTTTATGAAATATTCAAACCATAGATACAGAGACACATAACATGCCGAGCTTTCAGGGAAAATGCTCATTAGATTTATAATACACGTACAAGAAATATACTTTTTTGACATGTAAGGCATTGGTGAGTGCAATTATGAGTGAGGCACATCCTGTAAATCTATATGCGTGGTTCTTTACGGGTGATGCTAGAAGATTGAGTAAATCTAGGTGTACCCGGGTTTACTTAGAATTAATTACCCAAGGGTTTTGGGTAATGTCCGAATAATAATTGAAAAAAAATTTAATTTGGGTTTTAGCCATACTCACCTAGGTCTATTCAATGCTGGGTGGGTAATGTTAGGTCACAGACCAGTCAACCTATAGACCACGCTTTAATAAACGTCAGTACGAAAACGAAATCGCCAAAAAGTGGCGGGGTGCGGGGAGAGGTCGGCTAGTTTTCATTGGCTCGTTCAAAATTGACAATTTAATGGCTTCCGACGTGCTTCCAACTGACCGCTCACAAGAGACGTAGTTATGTAGTGTCACTACATAGCCTTGGCGAATGCTACTCCCTGTCAAAGCGTAATCTATAAGGTTGACTTGTCTGTGTGTTAGGTGTTGCGTCAAGAGAACATAAGCCGTCATAATCGGCAATCGTCGGTACTGCTAAGTTGTTTTCCATTTGGCTTTTAACAGAACTAATTATTTCCAAATATAGTTCGTTAGTATATTAAAAACAATTCAATCCTTTCACAGACAATAATTCTCTACGCAGCATTCAACATTATCCAGCCAACATTGGGTAGACCTAGATGAGTATGGGTAACTACCGAATTAAAATTTATTTCAATTATTATTCGGATATTACCCAAAAATACTTGTGAGATTCTAAGTAAACCCGGGTAAACCTAGGTTTACTAAATTTTCTAGCATTACCCGTAACATGTATACATATACATCATTCTTGCGGCTGATTACAATCAGTGCTGATAATTATTTTAGATTAATAGCTGCGGCAGGTTATAAAAGTCTTTGGGCATTGACATAAACTAAATATAGGTTTTACAATATACATTTATGGTAAAAAATACACATTACAGTCGTTATTTCTGAATGCCCAAAATTAATTATTGTAACTTTTATGTTTCTATGATAAAATAATATTTCTAATATGTACTTAAAATAGCTTTGTATAACATACTAAAAATTTATATTATGGACATAAATAAGTTTTTATATAATGTTCGAAAATTTACTATATTTTATGTCGTTGCTTAGCCAATTACTAAACTAATTGGTTTATCATTGAACTATCACGGTTAAGCACATTGGAAACATTCCGAATAACGTCGAATAAGTCGAAGTTCACAATCAGACCCACATTTTGGCGATTTTTGGCCCATGTTTGGCTTTAGTTGAACGATAAAGCTAAGTTTGGACAAGTAGCCAAACTTAGGAAGGCGAACTATAGAATTCTCTATAGGTGAATTGATGTAGGCCTAGTCAGCCTGATATTACTGTTCAATTTCGTTTATTTAGGTCCAGGTTAGTCGTTATCTTCTGTTTGTGACATTTGGGCGGAAACAGCGAAAGATATAAAATAGATTTTAACTAAACTGAGTGTGTCTAAATAAACATTCCAGAATATTCTAGTTGACTATTGTTTCAAGATATTTTATATAAAAGAGTTTTCTAATTATATCTTAACAGTGAAAGAAGTTTAAAAAATAAATCATTATTAACATAGTTATGAATGTTCGAAATGTCCTGTTAGGGAGAGAGGGCAATACCGTACAACGTACCTTTGTATGACGTCAGGCCATTTAAAATAATGCTAAATATCGTTTTGTAAGAAGGAGACAGAGATACAATTTTAATAGCTTATAATTTTCATATTCTTCAACCGAATACAATTTTGTTTATAAATTTTGTATTCGTATAAAGCCTATTTTTATATTTTCTTGATAAATATAACATATTTAACAGCAGTCGAGTACCATATTGGATTGTTAGAAGTTGGCAGATTTGCACAAAACGCTTTGGTCTACTGTTAATAAGTAAGTGCATCAATCATTGTGTGCATTGATACGATAGAAGTTATAAAAATATTGACTTTTGTAAAAAGTATCAAATAATAACGTTCATAAGAACGTTCTATGAAGGGAGCGCTCGAGCATCCATGAATGACATTAGGGCATTCGAGTAACTAGGGTGAAGGGGTATCGTCAGGGTGTCACTGAGGGTCACACATGTCACGTGACGTTTCGCGATTTATGTACCAACTGGCTACATTATAAAGAAACATGTACGAAACAAAAATCGTGTGACTAAAAAGAAAGCACCCATTATTTCACAACGTTATGATAAAAATGGATGAAACTACGCCACTCAGCCAACTAACTGTTTAACGATTTGTTCTGTCCCAGTCTCAAAAATCAACTCACGAATCGAACGTGCAAGAGTTGTGGGGTCTTTATGCTTGCAGAAGTTTTATATGTTGAAAGTGAACTTCAGGAATAAAATGGTACGACCGAGAGGAACGTTCTGATGTAAATTCTGTCGAAAAGGATAGGCGAAAAGATTTCTTATGTCGTAGTAGGTATTGTCATGACGGTGGGAGAGTGTCTCAGCAGTTTACGATTTTAAGAATTCAATTTTTTTTTTTGTATTTTTAACTTGATATTTTTGCCCCAAATTTCTATAATATTAAAAAAATAATGATTTTATTTCTTTACCTTATCCATATTTGTTAAAAAGTTTCGTAATTTGTCAACAAGAGTATCACCAAAATGTCTCTAGAGGGATAGGGGGTCAAAATTATGCCTAATATGCAACACGTAATTATGGACGTTCCTATATGAAAAATATCTGTTGCAATACAAATCAATTTCTTTTTGTAATCTTTAGCACACCTTCACGACAACTATATGTAGACGTAATAGTTTTGATGATGTTTTTGTAAATTTTTTAAAACAACTACTTGTTAATTAAACTTGACAAGCATATTATTGAGAATCTCAGGTTCAACAGTATATACACATTGTCACAATCTTAAAATCGTCTATACAAATAATCTGTTAGGTTTATAGCCTGATACATTATTTCATGTACAGTATGTTGATGTCACAGTACCTTACGATATCATAAGCATTAGAATAATTTATACGCATGTAAATAAATTAGGCACATTTCATAGTTTTAAAATTATTATTAATCGATCATTAAAATAAGTTTTGCACACGAACCCATTGTGCGATCCGATTTAGAATCGTAGGTATATCACAGATAATTTCTCAACACCGTAATATAACTATCAACTATTTTCGTATAATTTTGGTTACGGCGTTTCGATTCAATAAATCGTGATTGGTGACACGAAAAACGTTAAATTCTAAGCACTTCTTAAATTCTAGTATTTGTTATAAATTTTATAGATAATATTAATAATTTTTAGTTAAATACTTTTCATTCTTGTTTCCTTATAAAATTGCAATTGCAAATAAAGATGCAAATTTATAAAATGTTCTTTTTCTTATTAATTCTTACATTGCATGAGATAAAAAACTTGGAATCATTAGAAATGTTCTTTAACGTCATCTGATGAATGATTCCAAGCATTCAAATGCAGTTATTTCAAAACACTCACAAATTTTCAATAAATATACGCCTTCGTATTCTTCAAGCATTAATATCCATGTTTTTAGAATAATATTATATTAGAATCGTCAAAATATTCGTCTTTGACAATCCCATCATACATGCCCCAAGCATCATCATACACGTATTCTAACACCATATAGAGTAGCGTTAACAAGAAAAAAATCACAATGGTGCCTGCTACGACGTTGGAGGTATATTATCGCAGCAGGCACAGGGCAGTCAGCGGGCTGGTGAGCGGCGCACAGCTCGTACAAGCACTGGCCCAGCGCGTATGTCCTTGAACAAGCGGATAGCTTCACCATGTGTCAGGCCAGCTGTACACCGCCCATTCACTGACACGATCTCGTCACCTGAAACATAATGTATACTACTGTCAATGCTTCTTGAGGAGATGTATTCGATCAACTAGTTAATAACACTAGTTATTAATCTGTGTTGAGAAAAGTATTTCCAACATTATTTTCCTGCTGTGTTATATTCAGTTCTCTTTCAGCCACTATATGTCCACTGCTATACAAAGACCTCGCCTAATTTCAACCTTCTCATGTGAGTGAATGTTCGGAACTCGACCATAATTTTTAAAGTGAATACTTCTTATACTCCTATTTTACCAGTTCGAACGATGTTTTTGCTGGGGATTTTTAGGTTTGATCCACAGACGAATTTATCGATGCAGTTTAAAATATGCAGCGACGTTTGCATTATGAGAGCAGAATTGATAGCTTTGGTTGAAGCAATATCTTACGCGAGTGCTTTAAATGTTTTTAAAATAGTTATTTTAACGGATTCAAAGAGTGCTCTTAACCTCTTGCTCGATATGTCTTCGGTGAGCAAGGCATGCCAATTGCTTATGAAATTTTGAAATTAATCAATGTCTTGCATCACAAAAATGTTGATATTAAACTCCAATGGATTCCATCTCATATAGGTATAGCTGGAAATGAAATTGTTGACCGGATGGTTCGTACGGCCGTTTTGGATGGTATAGAGCCATCGTATGTGCCTTATGCAACGGAGATAATTTCTTTTGTGAAAATAGAATGTTTTAATAAGTGGAAAAACATTTTTGAGGAGCCTCTCTGGCCAAAAGGTGTATGGACATTACAATGTAAGCCTTCTCGTGCACCCTGGTTTGGCTCTGCCCGACTCTCCAGAAAAGTTCTGAAATTAGCGTTTAGATTGCGATCAGGCCACATTACAGTTAACAGGTTTTATCACATGATGGGTAGAATTTCGTCTCCCCTCTGTAATCAGTGCAATATGACAGAAGATCTAATTCATATATTGGTGGAATGTGGTCGGACTGAAGAATTAAGAAGAAAATATTTACCAAATATATCAAATCAACCGGCGAAATAAATGTAATTCTCGGCCAGCCCTTGTTTGACGATGCCCAGAAGATATATTGTTTCTTCGAAGAAGCTTTGAGCACAAGAGTTGACTAACGCGTTTATAGAATAATTTGAACTTGCCAATGAGGCTGGCATAGTCACCCAGGGTGCACTGAAGCTTCCAAAAACCATATATATATAAAAAAAAATAATTTGGTGTCATGTGACGCGTCACGATGGAGTGAAAGATTCAAAACATTCGAGAGATTAACGGATAACAGTGCCATAACACTGACATTTAAATAAGGGAAGGAGGTGGAAGATTTGAACCAGAGGCCTGTTTGGCCGCCATAGAAGTACAAAATTGACAGCAGTAGTTTTCTGGTGTACAGCTCACGACGACCGTCCACGAAACTCCGCACAACTGGTTTCACACCCGCTCTAAATTAACTCAGATTCGATTACCATAGAAGGAATATGTGCTGTACATACGTTACACCAGAAAAACTAATAATATTACATTTGATTATAAATTGAACTTTTAGTCACTTCAGAGACTGAATTATGTTTCATTTTGGATCATAAACAAATATTTGATGCTCGTCTCGCCGGTATTACTGGCAAGGCTTATAGAATGCTCGGTTTTAATGAGAAATTATAAAGTTTTTTAAAAAACCTATATTTTTAAAATTGTATTTAATGTCTATTTTGGCAGTGTCCCTAATATACTAAATTACTTGCAAGTGGACCAATTTCTTTCATAATAATCATCTGGTTTAAAATTATTTCCACATAACATCGATTTACTAACGACGTAACTTAATCATAAAATTTTTCCAACGAAGAACTTTTTTCCACAGTTTTCTGCGTATATGTTCTTTAAAAAATACGTGTGTTCCTATACGAGTATATTTCTATGACTAATAGGTGCATAGTGAACAATTAAAAATAAATAGTTTATAAAATAAAAACGTTTTGCCTCGTATATAAAATCCTTCTATGTGTCACACTATAGGATCACTCACCCCAGTAGGTACACAATATACCAAAAACTCGAAATCACGCATTGAACGAATACATACGAGTTATGTGAAATGCCGTTACAAGCACATATGTTCAATGTCAAAGCCTTTAAAATAATTTTATGAACAACAGTTGAAAGTCAGCGAAATTCTTTTATAATTAATTATATTGAAGAAATGGAGTATTACGTAGATATAACCTTTAATCGATAGACCTTAAGTCTTAGTATCACCACCCAAGCCAGGTACATTCGCTATCACCTGTCGTATAAAGGTCTTTTGACGTATGTACAAGCCACCTTGCAAGTTAATAAATACCTAAAGTTGTAATTATCGTTCCGACTTGTATGTTTGAAATATTTGAAAATACTTATTTTTACAATATATACGAATAAAGCATGTCCTATAATATCTATTATATTATAAAATTATATAATTATTTGCCTTCTCTGAGAGGAGAATCAGCAGCCTGCCCGTTGTTGAAAATGGTCTTGACAAAAATACCCATGTTGCCCCGCGGCGAGTCGCGCCCTCCCACGATGCTGAAGCCGAGTCCCTTGCCGCCCGCCGACTTTGTGAAACGAACCTGCAATAAAATAATATGCGTGTAGGTATAATAAATGAAACATCATACAGATATCAAAGTCTTACTAATCTGTTATAGTTTGTCCTTTGTACCTCGAACGTGTGGGCTCCATCGAGAGGATCGGGGGCAGGAGGGCGTCGGCCGGACAGCGCGGCGGCGGGTGGCACAGGTGGTGGGCGCGCCGTCCGCGGTTTGGCGCTGACACGCAATTCTGCTACACCGTTGCGCAGCTGCTGTATTGGTTCCTGCCTAGATTGGACACGTGGCAAACGGTACGGCTCCTCCCACATCAGCTGAGACTTTCGTTCCGCCGGAATCTTCGTGTAGCCGTTTCTGTAGCCGGCGCAGTCCAATTCAACGTTTTCACTATAGGGACGTCGAGCTCGAGTCTCACATAAGTTTCTCTTTCGGTCGTGCCCGAAGTCAATGAAATCGACCACGTCGCGATTCTCGTCGTCGCGGTGGTGATCGATGAGCGGAGTGCGATCGCGCGACGCTGGCGAGGTTCTGGCTCGATATACGTTGGGCGAGCTGCAGCGACGGCGAAGAGAGGTCGCTGAGCGTGGTGGCGAAGGCGGTGGACGTGTCGTCGTCGGGCTGGGCACGTAAAAGGTGGCAGGGGGCGGCTGGGGCGGGGCGAGCACATCGTGCGCAGAGAGCGCTCGTCTTCGCAAACCACCGCCGAGTTTGCCAAGTGCCCGGAATAAATCTGGGGCGCCACTGGTGATGCGTAGAGAGGCGGTCGTGTGAACTTTGGCCCGATGTCGGAAGGAAAGTTTAGCAGGCGGCGCGGGCGAGCAGTGCGGTGGCGGACGTGGCGGTGAAGGGGAGCCGCGCACCGGGCTGGGCTCGCGACCCCCACCAGGCCTGAGCCGAGAACAGCGACGACGCAGCTTACGCCATCTTTGAGACAGATTTGCGTTCCACCCTTCCTCTGAAAGTAAATGAATTAAGAATTTAATTTTATTAGTATGTAGACATGTATGCAACAGGAAGTTTCGGCTGTTGGCTAAACAATTCGTTCAAACTTGATTGGAGATCATCACTCGTTTATTTTAGAAACTTTTATAACTCAGGAAAGTAGCTAAGTCACAGACTCATTTACAAGCGTGTACCCACAGCGGAAAGTTAGTAAAATTTCACGTCATTTGTAGCAGTAAGATGAATGTGAAAGGTTTTTAAAAATGTTTTGTTAGATACCTTTTTTATTGGTATCGGCGTCCGAGGCGTACTCATGTGCGGTGGGCGGCGCGGGCGGTGAAGCGGGTGCTGCGAAGCTGTGCCTGAGCGGTGTCATGCGTAGCAGCCGTGGCCGATCGCCACCACCCCGCGTGCCCCAAGCCGGCGCACCCATCGCACCAACACACTGGAAAGCAAACGTTAATAATGTAACGTAGGGAAAACAAAACTAGATTCGAAGTTTCGTGTTCATAGCATAAACAAAGTTTCCATTGAATTCTTATTACATTTATAAGAATCGTAAGTGCTAGTACAAGTATCCAAATAAATAGTTTGAACTTGGTTTTTGCATCAACAGATACGCAAAAACCAAGTGCTGTGCGATGTACATATTTGCTCAGAAGTTCAGGATTTTATAATCTTGTATTTCTGTGGTTAGTTAAAGTTTAAGTGGTGGTTAGTATTAGTTAAAAAAACCGCTATCATCTATCTAACCGATCAGCGTTTTTTTCAGTTATCCACAATTAGCTTCACCAATTAGTTACTGCATTACGTATACTCATTTAAAAAAGTAGAGCACACAATGCCAGCAAAGGACGGCTTCTGTCTGCCGAGATAATCAACGCTGGGATCACGGGTGAGCCGTGTAGTTTTTTATGTAGGTAATAGGTTTTTTTATTTTTTATTTCTTATTCATATTTATGGTTATTATTTAGCATCTCGACCACAATACCTTAAATATACGAAAAAGTCGTAAATAAATATTAAAAAGTTTATCATTTAAAAAGAGTACAATAAATAAATAGGTAGACCGACCTTAAACCGACTTAATAAATAATATAATAATAATAACAATAACGTATACATGACGACAATGTCTAAGCCCCAAACTAAACATTAGCTTGTGTTTTGGGTACCAAGCGAAGACACCACATACATATAACAACCAAGACCCGGTACTAGTATCAATATTCATCATACAAGTACTGACCCGACCTGGGATTCGAACCCGAGACCACCAGCTTCCGTGGGCAGGGTCGCTACCCATTAGGCTAAGTGGTCGTCATATACCATGCACTATGGTTTATTATTCTTTGCACCTAAAATTTATATTGTTTTAGGCCGACTATAAACTTATTTATTTCAGTCCTTATAAAGGATCACCATATTATTAATTTTTATTTACTTAACGTTTCTTGCCTCGTGGGCTTTTTAATACAAACTGTCGGGTTTTGGTCAGGTTTGATAGCGTTGATGATCGTCAGTTTGGCTGGTCCGATTCTGTAGATTTAGACATCAAAATTTACTTATTAATATTCATAGAAACCATTGCCATAAAATTAATCAGTTGGTATAATTCATGAAAATATAGAGATTGTATCAGAGGCTTATATAATTTAACGCACATCAGGAATCACTTAAGATTTATCTAAACGGACGTGCACGTTAAATGTTACTAACAGGCGCGTGCATCCGTATTACAGTAATAAAGATGCGCAGGAGCATAAATATAGAGCGGACGATAAAGCCATTTATTTGTGAGCAGACGCCAGCCGTAAAAGCACGAAGAAGGCGTTGTTTGAAGCGCTTTGTGGCTAGCGGTCGCGAGATTATGGTTTACCGAAAGTTGAATGAAAAGCCTACTTGCGAAGTAGGTCGCCCGTAGGCGTACCGAGCCATACCGTTAGTTATAAAAATTAATATATGGTAAAACTGCTGCATTTGTTTTAGATGGTTACAATTACAAATACTCCATTACTCCAAAAACGCAGGTTTGGAGTGATTAAGGTTAGATAAATTATATAAATAAGTTAGATAAAGCGTCTCATACTTCGAAGTTATCGAAAACCCAAGCAAAATAACTTAGACTTAGAGACTTAGATATTAGATAGACCATGCGCGTCTTACTAAATTCTACATTAGTGTTAAGTCATGACGTGTTTTGGTCTGCGGCATATTTATTTTTTATTTTTTTAATACATTTTTGTGGTTACACTCCGTATCTCCATGTACATTCATGGACGGACATTAATTTTTTTAGTAGATGTATAAATAAAAACAAAAAAGTTAAACAACTGATCCATTTATTTTATTTTTTTTGGTTTAGAATATTTTTTTATTGCTCTGATTCCATACTAGGAACATTTTTAGTAGGTACCATAAATAACGACATTTTACACCTAAACTAAAAATAAATTTAGTTGTCCGTTTCTTAAAATCTTTTAGGTAGGTATAAATAAAAAATTGTCACCAGGAATAGGTCCTCGAAAGCTTTATTAATATTCTTAACTTTAAAAACTTTATGAAAGAGGAAACGATATCAATTTTTATTTAGTCCACATGCACTAATCAACTATCCATATTTGATTTTTGAATTGTCAAGGTAACCATTTCATGTGGAGGCGAAGTCAAAAGTGTGTCCATAGAAGAAGTATGTTAATGAGTGTGGGTTGTTGTGCAACATCGTGCGTCCGGTGGCGCGCCGATGAAGTTGCCTACAAAATAGAGTCACGACTTCCTAGTCCAGTATCTACACGTTTTTGGAAATATGTCTCTTATAAGGAATATAATATTGTAGAATAGGTTAATTATCTTAGCTCTTTTTTGGGTTGCAATGATCTACTGATATGAAACTTTTTTGTTTAAAATTAATACACTTGGTTGTATGATTTGGTCAATTAAATAAAACTTGGTTAAATAAGTGTCGTTATAGCCCAAAGCGCAACGAACCTGACCCAAATTTATAAAGCCATAGGGCCATGGTTCGAATCCGGGCGTGTACCAATGAGTTTTTCTGACTTAAGTACATAACTATCACTGACTCCGTGCCTCGGAGAGCACGTTAAGCAGTCGGTCCGGGACGCTGTCAGTAGATGGCGGTCGTTACAATTCCCAACCCGCAGTGGAGCAGCGTGGTGGATTTAAGCTCCAAGCCCCCCTCACCCCGGGGGAGGCCTAAGTCATGGGCTGATAAAGTATGATTTGGTCGTCGGCCTTTGTCCTGGTCTCTTCTATGAGTTTTTTTTATATTTGTGATGAAGAAATAATCAGAAAACTAATGATGGACAAATTAAATTAAATTATATGTAAAAGTTCGATGCGGTGCTAAATTACAATCTGGCTGTTCCTTTTTGGAGCTGCTTGCGCAATTTTGAGTAGGTATTTCGAATAGCGTGGAACTTTGTGTAAAACTAGTTGAGTAACGTTTGTACATAAAATTGAAGACCTATCTAAAGGGTGGTAAAGTTTTGTCTAGCCATGAAATTTTAAAATGCGTATTACGATTTAAAAAATTTTTGTCCGAGGAATTTTGAAATTCTGATATATTTTGAAAAACTCTGCCACTGCTGAATATTTGTGTTGAAATAGCATAGCTGTAAAATCCCGGTGATCTTCTAAAACATTGTATATTTTTTTATGAACGGTGAGCCAACCTAGTGTCGTGATAGCCCAGAGCGCAACGAGCCTGTCTCAAATTTGGCCCCATCGGGCCATGGTTCGAATCCGGGCGTGTACCAATGAGTTTTTCTGACTTAAGTACACAATATCACTGACACCGTGCTTCGGAGGGCACGTTAAGCAGTCGGTCCCGGACGCTGTCAATAGATGGCGGTCGTTACAGTTCCCAACCCGCAGTGGAGCAGCGTGGTGGACTTAAGCTCCAAGCCCCCCTCCTCACCCTGGGGGAGGCCTAAGCCCCTGCAGTGGGGTAAAAATGAGTTGATGATGATGAGCCAACCTTATCCGTTCCGTTCCGTTCCAATGACTCACCAGCCAGCAGTTCTGCTGCAAGGACGCAGAGGTCCGAGACACCAATGAGCCATAGTAGATAGGACAGAGTGTAGGTAGGCTGCAGTCGGGATATAGGAATAACAGGAGGTTGAGCCGACTCGAATACCAGCATCGTGAAGCCAGCATGGGGAATATAGATACTATATTTGGTGTGTAACATATAGAGGATAGGATAGTATTCACTGCATCCGTGGGAGTTCGTTTCTTCGGGGCTAAGTCGTTAACTAGGTGTATTCTGTTTCGGAGTCTGACTCTGCATCGGATTTCTTCTGTCATTATTTTTAGTGTTGTTCTGGTTGCTGCAATTCTTTTTCAGTATTCCTTGTCGTTGTTTGTGTAGTTATTGATGTCATGATTTACGAAGCACTTCCATGTATGAATGGGACGACCTATATTTTGTTTTTCTCATTGAATTAGATGAGGTGTTTTCTTCTTAGCCTATGTCCATAGTAGGAGAATTCACGTACTTTCATAGTCTTTGTTATTGTTTTTCCGCCTAAAATTTACCAGAATTCTTTGTTAGGTGTATTTTTTTCCTAGTTCTAGCATAATCTTCAAAATATACGGTTCATTTCGTCAAATATACGGTTCAAGCTTTAGCGAACGATGAGCCAACCTTATTAATCATAATCATATATCTAGGACACTTAGTTCCAAACTAGACGATGGGTAGCAGACAATTGATATAGATAAATACTTAAATACTTTTATGATACATACATATACATGGGTATTTTATACCCAACCATTGAACAAATAGACATGTTCATTGCCCCAAGCAGGAACCAAACCTGCGACCTTCTTTCTGTTCTGCGATATGTCTCTAATCACTCAAAATGAAAGAACAGCGTTTACTTACATGGTCATTTTTGTTGTCCTCGGTGCCTAGCCGAAAATTCTACCAAAGGATGCCGAAATTCAGAAGGTTAAAGTATTTTTGTTTGCTATGGACATTATGGATGTTCATTGTAAGAATTAAGTGTTTTCCGTTTTAAATTATACAAGTTGTAGATTAATAATGACTGTATCTGCAATGAGAATCGGTAGCTAACGGTGGGCGGTACCGTTGCGGACATCCGGAGGCGGCGAACCGACGCCAACCTTATATTACAACCGAACGCTTTTAATATACAATTTTATTTTTATTAAGTAATACGAATTCTTAGATGGTTCTTTGTTATAGGTGTATAATAATTAGTAAATTCTATTATCAAACTTAATAATTTAAATTAATGAGGTCATATACGATAATAAAAACATCAGATTTTTGTGATTTGAGACATTACTCGTTTAGTAACATATCTTAAAAAGTTAATTAATTTTTGCAGAATGTGTATTAGGTACATACGTATTAAGGGCATAAGCTTTCATTTTTGGTAAATAGGGAGGTTGGTCTGGTCTTTTTGAATATTTAATTTAGCAACTGATTAAAAATCAAATATTAAAATCGAACTAATCAATTATAGAAGGACTTGGCATGAGATGATGGGGGGCAGGGTCAATATTTAGAGCAAACCAGATTTTTGGTTAGAGAGATTGCACTAAATGAATTTTTTTCATTTAAAACTCTATACGTTCTATATGCGTAAAAATCATCAAATAAAATTGTAAGAATCACAGCTTCTATATCTAGGAACGACGTTAAGTCGGAGCAAACAATATTTTAAAATCTTAATCTAGTATTAGTGTTATATTTGCTTTATCTTACTGTTATTTAGAGTACTAAGTTCAGAGTTCAGTGCTGTTTCATATAATAATAATAATAACGTATACATGACAACATCGTATAGGCCCCAAACGAAGCATTAGCTTGTGTTTTAGGTACCAAGCGAATACACCACATACATATAACAACCAAGACCCGGTACCAGTATCAATATTCATCATATAAATACTGATCAGACCTAGGATTCGGACCCGGGACCTCCAGCTTCGTAGGCAGGGTCGCTACCCACTAGGCTAAGCGGTCGTCAAAATATTATGGTGAAGAGGATCTATAAATCAATGGTACTTATCTAAATATTGCGTGCACTTGATAAAAAGGTAATTAAGTCAATATTAGGGTGAGTTAAAATCAAGATGTTCTCTTAATAAAACCTATTGGATGAAAGGTTCAGGAGGTTAACAGCCGCTATTGGAAAAAACAATAATTCCGTCGGTATTTGTCTTTGGTCCCCTAACTCCGTACATTAATCTATTAGGGATGTGGACCCTCACGCTGTGGACAGCAATAAGTAATTAAATTCCAGCTACCCGCAGGCTTACCGATTTTCGATCCACACATACGTTTATGTCGCCGGTAGGTATTATAACAAAAGGGGGTGTGTTCGATTAATCGTTTTTATTTTGGTCGGTAGTCTGTTAGGAAAATATTTTTAAAACTATACTTCTTTATGTTAGTTGAAGATGGAACTTTAGTATGTAACGTAGTTCATGACCATCGTATACAAGATGAAAAGTTTTGTATCCATTCAGTAACAATGAAAAGGGATATGAAGTCACTCAATTTTATTCAATAATGAAGTTTTATGTTTCTTAAGCTACATTAATTTTTTTTCCATTCCAACAACTCTTTTTATACCCCACTGCAGGGGTTTAGGCCTCCCCTCAAGATGAGGGGGCTTGTAGTTAAATCCACCACGCTGCTCCAATGTGGGTTGGCGGATTGTAACGCCCGCTATCTATTGACAGCAACCGGAACAATTCAGTCAGTGACAATTAATGTACTTAAGTCAGAAAAAACTCATTGGTACACGCCCGGATTCTAACCACGACCACATGGCCTTATAGATTTGAAACAGGTTCGCTGCGGCTCGGGCTATCAAGCCACAGATTAATTAATTAATATTAATTTGTTTATTTAATTTAAATTTTGTCAATAATTTTTACATCTCCTTTCACTCCTCTTATCGTCCTAACCGCATACATTCTCGTATTAGCATGCATGTTACGCTTTAGTTATTCTATCACACCAAAGAAATATAAAATAACGCACGTAGGTACAAATTCAAACACTGCAAGATATGTATCTAAGGAGGTAAAATACATAGTCAAAAATGGTTTTTTTAACTTTTTGGTTGGAAATGACACATTTCAGTGTTTTTGTTAAATCAACTCTTAATAAATGCTAGCAGTTTTTCACTTTTTTAATACTCCTTAGTATCTTAAATAAATTTATATGCATTGAAATGTATCTGAAAAATTTATTAACTATCGAATTGTTAAAATTCTAAATTGATATGCTATTTAAATGTACTTTTCTTCAAAGTTACGTGATATTTCTACTAA
Organism: Luffia ferchaultella; assembly: GCA_949709985.1. Classification (NCBI taxonomy): domain Eukaryota; kingdom Metazoa; phylum Arthropoda; class Insecta; order Lepidoptera; family Psychidae; genus Luffia; species Luffia ferchaultella. The sequence goes on along the minus strand of OX453240.1, from coordinate 13,533,889 downwards.
TTTTGATTCATTTGTAATAAAATTCCTCGCAGTCTACTCGATATGGGAAGCGACTGTTAATTTCGGCCTCAGTACCGTTGCTCGCCAAATTCGACGTGACCATAATTCTTTCGCTGTCATGTTAACAGGAAACGCTAATAACTCTCAACAGTTTATTGATTCAAATAAAATAACTTCATATTGAAAATTGGGCTTAAGTTTTTCACTATCGCGAGAATAATATTCGAAGAATTAAAACCAGGGAAAAGATTAAGTATTGTTTTTTTTTTGCTTTTAATTTTCACTGTACTATTAATCTTCATTTACTTAATTCACTTTGGATCATCATCAGCCCATTTTTACCCCACTGTAGGGGCTTAGGCCTCCCCCAGGGTGAGGAGGGGGGCTTGGAGCTTAAGTCCACCACGCTGCTCCACTGCGGGTTGGGACTGTAACGACCGCCATCTATTGACAGCGTCCGGGACCGACTGCTTAACGTGCCCTCCGAAGCACGGTGTCAGTGATATTGTGTACTTAAGTCAGAAAAACTCGTTAGTACACGCCCGGATTCGAACCATGGCCTTAGGGGGCCTTATAAATTTGAGACAGTTCGTTGCGCTCTGGGCTATCACAGCATCACTTTGGATGCGCTATGTATATTTCTTTTGAAATAGAACCCTCGTTGCAAGTACGTTATTTCGACACTTCGTGATAGCCTGTGATGGCGAGCCGACTTCATTTAGAAGGACGTTCCCGGTTTAGATCCAACCAACACTGGAGCAACTTGGTGGATTAAACTCCAAGCGCCTTCATCACGTGAGGATGCATAAGCCGCTGCAGTGAGGCATAATGGACTGATATGAATGGACTGAAAATGTGTCAACTCTAAAATAATTTAACCCGTTCCCCCATCGCCCACGTATAATACGACATTAGCAAACGCATTTTATTGTGCAAATTAGATAAGCACATATATACGAGTATATGTGTTGTGATTACGCGGGTCTAAAAAATCATTTATTGCAAGCACGTCCAGTTGGTTAGGTACTAGCGACTGGCCGCGGCTTTGTTTGCGTGGTTATCACCCTAACAAAATTGTTCAGCATCAGTCGAGCAATGGATGAGCTTCATAATAAAAAACGAGGATTGTGAAGAAGAAAAAAATATGCGTCATCGAAAATTATAGTTCCTGTGACGTAATTATGATGAGGCGCATTTTAATTTCCTCTGTTTTTTAGTACTTATGATGTCGATCATCGATTGCTCTGCTGATGGTGAACCATCATGGATTTTCAAAACACTTTTCTGTGCAATTCTCTGTGAATTATTTTTACAGTTACTGCAATTTTGAAAATTTACGGAGGAACTTTACCTCCGGAGGAAATATTTCCGGAAAGAAAACAATAAATGGTTCAGCTGCTTAGGTTAGGAGATTATACGAGACAGACAAACACTACGACTTTGTAAGTACCTATATAGGATACGTTACACTTAAATATTTTGATGTCTTTGATCTGAGTTTCGTGACGACTAACTGGAATCAAAGAATGAGTTTTCAACTTTTTACTATGTGCATACAAAATTAACCTCTAGGGCACTGAAACTTACACGCAGATCTAATAGCATATACGTGCTTATAATCCGCAATGTGTATATGTATCATATTTCGTAGTTTAAGTTACCTAGTCTAGTCTTACTAGCTTTTACGACCTAACATTACTCTTTTATGGAGAGTAGTTTCTGGAAGCCTACATATCAAGTCGGGATAAGTACTTTTGTATAAAATATCGAGTTCGTATTATAGGAGTAGAAAAATTTATTGACAAAAATAAAGAAATATGTTACTTAGTCGCAAATATATAAATATATAACATATATAAATACATATGCAAAATGGGCAATTTGAAAAAAAATTGTTGTATTATTATGATGATAAGTAGACTGAGCAAATATACAGAGTTACTGAATTTCGAATTAATCCCATTAAGGGATTGTAGAGGAAAGTTCTATTATGAACTTTAATCTTTTTTTTTAATTTATACATCACCTTATTTTAAAAAAATGCTGAATTTTCTATGTGAATTTCAAATTATCTCGGATATGATTCACTTTGGCATAAGCCAATATATAGTATCAATACAATTGGTTTTGACCTCCCTTGCCACCCCCTAATGGAAATTGGTCGGATTGCCAGTAACCTCGTTTATATCTATACATATTATAGTGAAGCTTTGATCAACCGAATTTCGAAATGAAATGTACCTAACAGTCGTTTTGCAGTTAGTTCACCTAAAAATTAATAAAAAAAATTGTTTTCAAATTGTTTTGCACGTAACATGTATCATGCGGTTATTCAGGTTTTTTTTTGCAGAGGCAGAGTGAATTTGTAAAAATCAGATTTCTGGTTGAAAGTTAAATAGATAATAAAATATCATAAAGTCATGGCATAATGAAGTGCATTCTTTAAATAATTTTGACACTATCACTCCCTTAATAAGAGAGCAGGTAGTCAATATGTAGGTACTTACAATATAATGCATTTTAAGTACCTACATATTAATAGGTAAGCGTAATCGTGACGTTCGAACACCCACTCTAAACTCAGCTATGCACGAAGCGACATGGTCGCACGAGCGCTCGTGTCCGTGAAAGGTGTGTTAGTTCTGTCAACAACTCGCATAGAACCGGAGAAAAAATGCTGTCTCCCGTCTTATGCAGATGTGGCTCTCGTAACATTCCAGCACGCTGACCTTCGTTGTGTCCCTGTGTTATTTCGTATGCGTTGACATTGAAATTTTAACATTTCAAATGGCTATCTGTTCGCCTATTATCGTAGAAAGTGGACTTTCAACTAACTAACGGAAGATTGCTCATTTCTGAAAATGAGGAAAAACAGTGTCGAGAATTAGAATCCTTAAGATATTATCTAGTAAACAACATTATGAATTTATTATTTTTGAGATATCTGTGATGTCTTACATTGGACTGATTTTTCTGTTAAACTTGAAATTAATGGAGAAATACATAAGTTATGTTTTGAAAGTTTTACAGGTTCTACTACTAATTTACGGATGTTATCCAACTACTGTGTAATCTAAAGATTTTGCCACAGAACTTTAGTTGTGGTACAATTTTAGATTAAACTGCATGAGTTTCTCAAATACAATATTTACGTAACAGAGTTTCCAGACCAGTGTTCTTTCTTAAACAAAAGTGTCGTTATTTAAGTTTCAATTAGACATTAACAATGATTTCCGACAGTTATATATACATTTAAAGTTACCAATACAAATAAATAATTTAAGTTCATGAAAAAAATATTGGTGAATTGGTGAGGTCGTTTCCTAAGAAATTATGAAATTTAAAAATATTAAAAAAAAACAGCTATAAATAAAATTAAACGTATATACCATCACACAAGTGCAAGAACCAATATGGCGTAAGTACATCAAAACAGAGTGACTAAAAATCATTGTACAAATAATTGATTTTAATTTTTGAAAACGTCTTTAATAGAATAAATATAGTACCTAAATATAATAAATAATCTTATTTATATAGTTATAAAAACAAGATATATTACTGAAACAATGTAAATATAATACAATCGCCATTTCAAATTTAAAAAGCCTTTAGAAGTACATGCGGTGTTTAAAATAAACCGCAATACGCGAGCCACGGTAGCTACGACCATTCTAAATTCCATAGTCCAAGCATCTTTTGTTGTGTTTAAGGGGCACCGTATGTTCACGATTATGAGTTATGAATAGCTGGAAAGGATATTAATAGAATCGGGTGTCGGTTACGAGTTTTTGGTCCCTTTCTAAGCGGCCTTAATTGAAGTCCCTTCTACCGTCCATTACGGACTTCAAGTGGCACTCGTCGGTTGCAAAAAAGTGCAGCATCCGACCAATTCAACGAACTAGCTGTATGGCCTGTACGTGATCGAGAAGTGTTTCCTTTTTCATTAGCTAGAATGCATTCAGCTAGTTTTTAGTTTTTGTCGAGCAACGTCTGCTTGCATAATAACAACTTTACTCTTCGCATAATAGTTACTTTGTATAGCTGTTAATATTACGTAAGAGGTAGGTATATATAGGTAGGTAGGACGTCATCTAAGACACTCATTGTTTCGTAAAGTTCATACTAAACTAACTTATAAATACACGGAGATTAATGGCGAGAAAGGCGGCTGGAATGCGACCACCAACTAGCTTGAATCTGTTAGATTGGTCCTCACTACTTGTCTCGTATTATTACAGACAATGGACTCAAACGAGGTCCTATTAAGCTATATTATTTGATAAAGCAGCGACTTACAAGGCATACGAAATACGCTCAGCGAAGTGGGTAGCAACCCTGCCTACGAAGCTGGAGGTGCCGGGTTCGAATCCCAGGTCGGGTCAGTATTTATATGATGAATATTAATTCTGGTACCGGGTCTTGATTGTTATATGAATGTCGTGTCTTCGCTTAGTACCCAAAACACAAGCTAATGCTTAGTTTGGGGCCTAGACGTTGTTGTAATATATATAATATACTATGAGCAGTTTGTATGTGCAACGTGATTGAAATAATATCATGATAGATACCTAATTACTACATGTTTCACCGATAATGAAGTAGAAACCTGCCGCAGATAGGAAAAAGGTGGTGGTTCAAAATATTAAAGTAATTGTGCCTAAAATTATGTCAAGTTTACTGGTGAAAGTTAATTTCTTGTTCTTATAATCACCATTTCGGTCTCACATGGAAGGTCAGTATACTTGGTTAGTCTAAAAAAAATGGACTAAGATAGGTCCACTATTTTCAAATGTTTAGTGAAGACGCCCTAATTTGTGGTGCAGTGAGACGACGCGACACTCGATCGAGTAGGCAATATGACGTCACGGGTAGTGAGAGGCCACCCGTCAAACAAATTTAAATAATTTATTTCTGTCATTTATTGACGGATTTAAAAAAAAAAACTTTCACTGTCTTATTAGTTAAATATGATATTTTGAACATCATTAAATTTTTCCATTACCTAAAACTTCTGTTGGTAACAGAAAATTGCGTATAACTCAAAAAACGAGTCAACCAACATATCTTGTATAAAACAATTTTAATTAAAATTGTTTGTTAGATTAAAAAACATAAGCTCACGGTTTAAAAATAAGAAGGGGAACAAACACATTGCTACCTGAGCTAACAATTTTAGGAGTTCGTACCTTGCGAAATATTCACTAAAATGAAGAAGTCACTAAATGACCTTCTTTGCATTTTCAAAGATCTGTCTAAGACATGTATGGAGATTATTATAAATTCACCCTTAAGTAATTTCGTTTTCTTAATTTATGATATCTGCCTGTGAAATTTCATTAAAATTGACGGAAAGATGTTAGAGATATACGTATAGTCTGTGACATGCAGACAGACTAGACGGACGGACAAGACGAAATTACGCTAGTTTCATTTTTGCCATTTGGTTGCGGAACCTTACAAATACTAAAACATTTCTGTCTTACACCAACACATTCTCCAACATCGGACACTCACGGCAACATAGTCATTGAAATATGACCTTTGAACAAACTAGGTAGTATGATTGTGTAATTAATTCATAAGCACTAACAATATCCTAGCATCGGTAGGAAGCGTTACCTTGAGTTGTACGTAGGGCGTACTTGCATATCTTAAGGTAGTATCTTGATGCATGCGCTGCGGTGTGTTGCACTGCGTTACGGAACAATACCGCGTAGGTATGCGATGCGGCAAAGCATTGCGCTGCACCGCATCCTACTGCATGCATCTAGATACAACCTATAGGCATTTTTATCAATGGTTTTTGTGTGCCGAATTCACCAAAGTAGCCGTCATATGAAGATGAAATTAGTAAACAGTGAGTGAATTGTGTGATTATTGAGCATTTAAAATATAATAAAGCAAAAAGCGCTTTCACACTACATGTCACTTTTTTGGTTTTAAAATTTTAAAAAAAATAATAGGAAAAATTAGGCAATTGTTTATTAAACTAATGTCTTTAATAATAAAGTCTTATGGATTCCGGGAAAATATTTACATAATGGAAAATCAATTTACATACAAAAAACATGGATGGAAAACATTAACATTACCGTCCACCAAGCTACTATAGAACTAGTAGACAAGTACGTATACTTAGGACAAGAGATCAGAATGGGTAAAAACAACCAAATTAATGAGACCCACCGAATTAATGAGTGCACTCACTCACGGTGCTCAGACCTGGATTTTGAGTCGAAAAATTGCCAACAGACTAAAAATAGCCTGTTAGGAGTGTTATTGAGGAACCGCAAAACAAATAAATGGCTTCGAAGGCAAAACAAAGTCGCAGACGTAACAAAAGGAATAGCGCACCTTAAATGAAAGTAGGCTGAACACGTCGGTCACTCGAAATGAGACGACCTGGTGCAGAAGTGTCTTTCTTGGAATGGTAACCATATGGGAACAAGCGCTCTCAAGAACAGCCACAAATGCGTTAGGAAGATGACGTGAAGAATGTCGCTGGATTGAACTGGATCCAAAGAGCGCAATACAGAGAGGAATTCAGAAAGTTGAAGGGGGTCTACATTAAAATGGTCGAAAAAGACTGAAGAAGAAAAAGAAGAATTCACATAATTTGATATGATAAATTTTCAAATGGAGAAGAATGATGGACTCTCAACAGTTTTAAAGACAAGTGGATCTCTGATACGGAAGGTAACCTTTGGCTCGTCTCTTGTGTCGTTTACTACATTGATCGACTTAGAATTACGAAATTAGAAATAACCCATTTGCACTGCTCTACATTCAAATAAATCGAAAAATATAGTTTGTTATTTTATTATATTTCGTACGCTTTTATTACACAAACAAACTATATTTCTTTTATGGAAATGTCTCATCTAATTTATAATAAATAGAATTGCAAATCTAAGTATGAAAACTTTAAATACAGTTCAATGACGATACTGCAATTAATTTTGCATATCAAGTATTTTTAGGTTGTATTTTGCGACAACGTAATAATAATAATAAATATTATCTACTATGTTTTACAATTAAAAGATACGTGTATTCCAATCTTTGTAATGATTAAAGACATATTAAACGCATATAATTGTGAAATTGGATTAACAGTACATGCTAGAAATAGTGTAGATCACGAAACTCTGAAAGAGCACAGTAATAACGCTACACACCTGCGATTAAGTCTTTAACTATGATTGGTGTGAGACGTAACGGTTATTACAAATATATAGACAATTTATGGTTTCATTTAACAAGGAAATTATTAGACAAACACTATTGTTGTAAGTTACTGTAGTTTTTGAATAAACTAAAAAAAAAAACTAGATTCTACGCTCAATTTAAAACTCGAGTTATTAACATTGTCAACGACAGACATAATGGAACCTATCTCTCTTGCAAAGCTAAAATATACGTATTCTCGTTTTTCGTATTTGATTCATATTCATAAAGTAATAACATTTCTCGGAGCGGAGACAAGACAAGTGCAAGAAAGCTCATCAAATAAGCTTCTATGTTTGATTTGAATCGAGTTCTTAGAACTAAAGTTTGCCGCAAAGAAACTTTAACTTTTAGAGATAACTAACTACTTTACAGAATACCGGAATTGAGGCTTCCCTGTCGACTTAGGTTTTTACCGAAATTGGTAAAAACTTTGAAATTGTGAATCTAGATCGTTGTTGTTAATCCATTTTTTTTAGGTAGTTATTCTTCTCACTGAGTTAAAACATAAGATAAACACTAAAATCTGAAACAACCAATTTTCAGGGTAACATCATTATGGGGAAGCAGCCGACGACTGGTCAGTTTTTCAATGGGAAGCGAGTAACTATTTGTCAGGACGAATACTAAAACTCCTGAAAGTTTCATCCTTTAATAATTGTGATCCACTTTCTTACACTTGCTGCTCGGACTGTCAATATACAATAGTAATGACTGAATTTTCAAATTACCATTTTGTGCAGGCTTAGCAGAAAAAAATTCAACAGTTTTAGAAATAAGCGTGAGCATTTTCTCGGTGAGCTGCGACGAATTGTGTACCTAAGCAAAAATAACAAAATAGAAATTACGCTAATCAATCAAAAACGCCATTGATTTTATCGATATTTATAGATAGGCTCATCGTTCATCAAAAAGGCGCTACGTATTGGAGACAGACACTTTTGATAAATTGTTTGTCACGGATTTAGTTGTGTTGATTCGCAGCTTATAGTCACACGTGCCAAAACTGATTAGTTGTTTGTATATTAGGTTTGCATTATAAAGATACATAAGGCGGCCTATCTATATCCATCTATGATTTATATGTAGTGAATTTATTTGGTTATATGACATTGTGAAAGTTATAAAATAATTCAATAGTTGCACTTAATAGTAGGTATAAAATTGAATACGAAAAATTAAAGTTAGAAGGAAAAGTTAAATGTGTACCTCATGTGCCTGTATGCATACACATACCGTCTAAGTCAATTTGTATGAGTACTAATTTTTAACAAAATAACATTTTTTAAATTTCTCCAAGGTTTTTAAAAGATTTTGTTATTTTAATTTAAAAATATTTCAGTAATACTTTGAGTGTAGGTAATTACAATTTACAACAACATAGCATACTAAAGAAGTCGCGGGCGGTCGCTAGTTTTATATAAATAAATAAAAAGTTCGATGAGAAATATAGGAGTAAATTTTCCAAAACGCAATAACTTTTTAATATTTTTCCACTCTTATAAATAAATGACGCTCAGTCTGAATAATTTTTCAACGATGATTCAGTTATTAAAAAAAAATATAATACAGTGAGCTAGTTAAATGACTGATGAGACAACCGCCAGGACGAGTTAATTCTAAGTAATTGTAGGTCAAAGGTCGGGTTGAAGCCTATATCCAGTGACTCCGGAATAAAATGTGTTAATCCTTTTAAGAGATTAACAAGATGAAGCATCAAAATGCATAATTTTGGCTACATTTGCGGTAACGAATTTTTGAAATAACAATACGTAAACAAATGAGTTAATAATTACTAGCGTATAAAGGTTACTATCGTAGTTCCAGTTTGTTAACGAATCTTCCGTAAAACTGACACAACATTTCCGAAAACACGCCGAGTGGTCGAATATATGACCGAAGCCGAATAACGCGCTATCACTCCGATAAGGTTACATATAATATTCTAAGTGGTGTTGATACAAAAATATTATGAAAATAATGCGATAAATGTAAATACAGGTTTCTGTTTTGTTATGTTTTGTTTTCTTTGTATCTGTTCAACTGTCCTCGGTCTAAATTTTCTCGTGTATATAAGCGCGTCTGCGTTTGTGTCGTATATATGCTATTTTCCCATGAAATAAAATGCTTTCCCGTCGAAAAAAGTTGATGATGTCTTTTCCTTTCCATTTAACTATATTTACCTTACTTCAAATAAGAATTAATTTATTTGCTCTTTAGTGGCGTTACTAATTGATCCGTTCAAAATTTCCTAATAAGAATATTCTGGTGGCAATGTAATTTTCAACTATCTTCGTACAAAAATGACATCGTGTCGTTGCTTCGTTACGATGTGAAGTAGGACAAACACACTTTTGCATTTATGATTTTAGTTTGGATTTGTAAATTTATAGGTACGTACAGACTACCGTACGTGGTAAAAGATGGAAAAGATAAAAAAGATAGAAAGGTGGAAAACAAATATCGTATAAGTACTAACTTATACGATATATCTTTCCAATACAAATATAAATACCACTTTTCACTCCTCAGGAGTTGAATTTAAAAAATATGTAAAGTATGTGTTTCATTATTCGTTTAGTAAATTGTTTTCGAAGGGGGGGTTTTGTTAACATTATACTCACGTCATTGTTGTTTTGCCACACAAATTTTTATTCTCATAGGGAATCAATTTTGAAATACCCTTCTTAGTAAATGCCTACGTTTAGAAACGAAACCTTACATGTTCCTGGATCCAGATGTTAGGGCTGTATTTTGATACACCTATCAATCAGCAGTACCTCGGTTTATCATAAACAACCCTAAATAAGCTAGCCAATAGTGCTAGTTCGGTCAATTCCATAGATATACACTATTACGTATAAATCGGTTGTCACCTTAGCTAGGTATTAAAATAAAATAAAAAAACGGTTATCAAAACGACTATTAAAAATAAATAAAAACCGACTTCAAAAACATAAACTAAAAAGTTAAAAATAAAATTTTCACTTTAAAGAAAGGAGCATTAACAGGCGGCATATAGTTAATGAAGTCGGTGCCTACTCACTCAGACACTTTAAATTGTGTTCTATTTTTGTTATAGTTATAAATATATCAGTGTTGTAATTGTTATTACCTGGTAAGTACCATTTAAAGTGTCTGAGTTGGCATCGACTTCATTAACTATATGCCGCCTATTAATGCTCCTTTCTTTAAAGTGAAAATTTTATTTTTAACTTTTTAGTTTATGTTTTTGAAGTCGGTTTTTATTTATTTTTTAAATTATTTTATTTTTCAATTTTTAGTTGAACGCATCTGTAACTTATTTGTATTTGGTATAAATGGGGCTACTAAACGCGCTACTCTAATGAGACAGCACCGCGATTACGCAACGTAAATTCAGTGTCAAATTGATGCATCAGCATGCCTAGTAGGCAGTGGTATTCCTATGTAAAACTTCAATCTTAATTATTATTTTTGTGCGAACTGAACATTTTGGCATATTCAACCGTATGAAAGAAGCCCAACAAAAGGTAACTGCTGTAAATCGTTGAGGGATTCCCTCGACTGTTTATGGTCTTCATCATCAGACCTGTAATGGCACTTATAACCCATATGGGTGCAAAGTTCTCTTCAATAGAAATGAATTAAGTCCAAACACCAGGTAATTGCTGTAAATCGTTAAGGAGTTCCCTCGATTGTGTATGGTCTCCATTATCAGATCTGTAATGGTACTTATAACCCATATGGGTGCAAAGTTTTCATTAATAGAAATGAATTAAGTCCAATCACCAGGTAATTGCTGTAAATCGTTAAGGAGTTCCTTCGACTGTGTATGGTCTCCATCATCAGACCTGTAATGGTACTTATAACCTTTATAGGTGCAAAGTTCTCATTAATAGAAATGAATTAAGTCCAAACACCAGGTAATTGCTGTAAATCGTTGAGGAGTTCCCTCGATTGTGCATGGTCTCCATCATCAGACCTGTAATGGCACTTATAATCCATATGGGTGCAAAGATCTCATCAATAGAAATGAATCAAGTCCAAACACCAGGTAATTACTGTAAGTCGTTGAGGAGTGCCCTCGACTGTCTTTCAGCTCCATCATCAGATCGACTCCCGACCTTCAATAAATAGTATTAGTAGTAGTACTTTATCAAAATACTTAAAATACGATACTTTAAAATACGATTTTCGAAGGTTGCCCTCGATTTCTCTGAGATGCCATCATCAGATCCTGGTTTCCTTATCATGGTACCATTTCGGAGATATCTCCCTTTCACAAAAAAAAAATCATCCAATTCGGTTCATAAACAACGAAGTTATCCCTGAACACACATAAAAAAAAAAAAAAAAAACATATATACGGTCGAATTGAGTAACCTCCTTCTTTTTTGAAGTCGCTTAAAAACTACTTTTTTTGTGACGATTCGGCACAAGAATTACTGAACTGTGGGCATTTAGGTATCTAATAATGTATCAATGGGTAAATTCGTTCTTGAGTTTTGGGTTTTCGAACGAGTAATTTTATTTAATAAATAGTATGGATATACTATAAATTAAATGAGAGAAGTTATTTAGGCAGTTTTGAATATTACTGCAAAGTTATCATATTCAGATATGTTACTTTATAATAACAAGGTTCGTTTGTTATGAGATTATTATATGAAAGTTACAATGTAGGTAGGTATACATTGAATACTGAAAAGACCCAGCCATGACCTAACAAAAAAAATTGAGTCAGATTCACAATACGATAAAAAAGTATTTATTGTTGGTAATTTGAAGCGTTTAAAACAATTTCATTGTTCAGCTGATTTTCCATGCGAATATGCATTCGTCGGCAATGATGTAATCGCATCGCAGGAGGTCGCTGTACTTGTCTTAATGCTGCGTCTACACCCAGCTCAAAGTTTTAATGGTCATTTCACGAACAGCTCAGAGGCTGGCCAAAATTAAAAGTAATTCTTCTATTAGAATTTATTCAAAAAATGCAAGAGCGCAAAATAAACGACGAGTTCGTTCGTTTTATTGTCTGCACAGTCAATACTATTATGAAATTGTAACGCCGTATTCAATACAATGTAAGTACAGTATAAAGCATACGATAAAGTACAAAGTAGGATAGAGTGTGCAATGAAAGATATTGTGGGAAAATTGGAATCAACTTATTAGTCGTACGTGAACAAAAAAAAAGAAGAAGTTTTAGTTTTTTCGTCACATCCATTTAAACGTCTATAGGTAAGTCTAGGACTATTGAACCGATTTAGATGAAGCTTTCACATTTAAATAGGTAGATGAAGACAGGATGTAAAATATAAGCTAAAATAATCGTACGTGAACAAAAAAAAAGAAGTTTTAGTTTTTTCGTCACATCCATTGAAACGTCTATAGGTAAGTCTAGGACTATTGAACCGATTTAGATGAAGCTTTTAAATTTAAATAGGTAGATGAACACAGGATTTAAAATATAAGCTTAAATAATAACTTAATAATCGATAGGTAATTAAGACGAAAAGAAAAGTAGGATTTTGCAAAATTGATTAGATGTGCAAAAAACCATTTATAAGAATATAAAGTTAGAATCAATATACATTGCTAAGAAATATTTGAAAAGCTTTCGTTCAAAGTAATAGATTAAATGAATAGCCTCAAATTAATATATATTTCGAATGACACGACCTATGACAGACTTAGATTTCAGCTATCGTTTGTGTTCTGGTGTTTACAGGGATTTTAATGTTTTCTGGGTTTTACCATTAGCGTTTAATACGTGAAACAGCATTCTGTTTTGTAGTTTCAATTTTCCCTTCGTAACTTGGAAGAAAACCAGAAAAGTTAATAACACATTTATATCACTTGAATCATAAAGAACCTCTGTTGAAAGATCTACAAAAAATTAAATAAACAAAGAGACATTTACTTTACTTTTATGTAAGAGTAACTAGACCAACCGTTTCAAGTTAAAATAATATACACGTGTCTTTCCATTTTCAAGACTAGGTAATATGTCCTAGTCTAGGATGTTATAGGTACAATAACATTTTATTTTGCTATGTACGGTATATCTGACGTGTGTAATGTAACATAATATCAAATACCTAACAAAAGGCAGATAGATTAAATGCTGTTAAAATGAATTTAAGCAAAAACAATTTTTCTGAATAGTTTCTACTAGAAATAAGCAAGTTTGATGTGTCGGGCCCCACGGCTAGCGGATGTCGTTAAACGGTTGGCTGGACACGCGCACGCGCACGCCTGACTCAGCTATTTGGAGAGTCACGATAATTCAAAATAACGAATATTTAGCTAAGGTCATGAGTGCAAGGTTCTAATTAAAATGCGGTGATTAAATTTAAATGTTTAAATTGGTATCAATAAAAAAAAACATTGCACTTGTTGTTTCAGCTTGCCTTTCTTGATACGGCATAGGCTTATCACAATATCAGACACAGTCTTCCGCCACCTGCTCCCAGTGCAGGCCGGCCATTGTAATCAGGTCTTCGATTCGTCTAGCTGGGTGATGTGTCGTGTGCCAGTACGCCCCATCCTGTGGTCTCTGTTCCCGCACTACAAAGTGCCCGCCCTACTGCCAATTCAGCTTACTGATGTTGTGAATATTCAGCACTTTTGATTTTTCTGTGAATTCAGCAAATATGCTCTCAACATAACTCTCGCTATGACGCAAGCGAGCTGCACTTAACTGCATTGAACTGCTGATGATGTGGGCTTCTGTTTACACATTCTTGTATTTTATCCAAATTTCTTTTAATTTGCCCCCCGCATGCGTGGAACTACGATACATAATATGAATTATCAATTACAGAATTAAATTATTACTTTATATTTTTGAATTTCTTACTTTGTCATTTGATATCTCACACCGTACTCGGAAATAATTCTTTTTTGGGAACTTGAATAATTTCACCTCCAACAAATCTTAGACCTTTTACTTTCTGGCTTTCTTGAAGATAAAAGACACACAGACAGACATTCAGTAGTTTTTATAAATGTTTCTTTATACCGATTTAGAAAACTGAATTTATTTCATTCCTTGGAAATTGTAGTATCCTATAAATTTACTAACATTTAACTTGTATCAGTGTTTGAATTTGTAGTAAAACAAATTACGCTTGCTTGTAGCCTTCGAATTTTAAGACAAATCGCTGTAGAAAGGTAGACAAGGTAGGTCACCTGAATCAAGAGCAGCATTTAATCATAGGTACATTGTTTTTGTTATACCCATACCCTTTTTTTATATTGGTTACAATTGTGGTAATTTAAGATTTGAATCTAAGACAAATATGTCATATTGCTCAAATGTGGGACGTTGCCGAGGCTGTCTGTATCTTACATATTAGGTAACTTCCTACTGTGACTCATGATAGATATACGTGCTTATCTTATTTGGATCACTTGAGTTGACATATAGGTACCAAGGAGAATTAGGGTACTCCATTTGTAAACAACCTTGTTACACCTTAAAATTTACTACCACGATTATCTACATATTGTCATTATAGATAAACGAATTTGTTTACCAAGTTTTTATAGCTTCGTAAATATACTTTTATCGCTCAAATAAGCTATTAAACTTACCGAATTTTGGCCAAATTACAAGAAAAAATAAATAAAGATTCAAATTTTATTTTAATTTATAATTGAAAAGATTACAACTGTCATCAAGTTCGTTTTGCCAAGATTATTGTGACAATCACCGCTACGTCAGTGACCACCCGCCGCAAAAGAATGGTTGATTTTTTTTATTTACTACCTATAGTTATATAATAAATTTGTTAGTCAATATTCCATCACATCGGTTATTATAGTGTCTCATTAAAAGTGCATATAGTTATCCATGTAGGTATGCCGTGAAATTCATACAACAAAAATATGTATAAACATTAGCTAAACAGCTTGTTTGCAGGCAAGCCGATAATACCTACATTGACCCTTCATTACTTATTATCTATTAATATATAATTCAATTTGTGGAGCTTTAATTAATTCAAGCCGTCTTAGTATACACTTCAAACACTTTGCTAGTACCATATACCCGTGAGATCCCGCCACGTGTTCCACTAGCTATTCGAAAGCTACCATTGTCCTCAACCACTCATTATGCGGCGTGGGAGACCCGGAACACGAGCACTAGATAAGCTTATATCTCTTCAAATCTGCTATAGAATGTTTAAAAGCTACGAATAACAATTAAGCTTTTTTGGGAACAACTTAATCGAAACAGAATTTTATTATTATCATAGGTATGAAAAAATGTTAAAATTTCGAGAATATAATGTCGGTTACTGCGCATTTCGTTTGTCTATGATAGCAATAAAACATTTAAAAGACATTTGCAACATACATGTATGTCCATGCATTTGCAGTATTTTTTTTTAGTATTGTATTAATAATACTTCCTGAAATATTTCTTTTGTAGATTTTTTTGTATTTATTTTTGTTATAGATCGAAGACTGGTCGTGTTAGAAATGTAATTTTCAACACAGTGCAGCATTCACATTTTAGCAATTGCTCTCCTTGAACTATTGTATTCGTCGTGAAACGTAGGTATTATTGTCTTCGATTTATAAAATGTACTCTTGCAATAGCTATGATGAACTTCAAATCAAAAGTATGGATATACTGAATAGATATAATCATTTAGAACGATTCGATTTTGTACTTCACCTCATTGGATTTCATCACGGATATTTGTTCGTAACTATACGATATTTGATTTTTTTTTACATCAGGCTTTAACGCTTCCATTGCTGGAGTATAGCCCTTTTTCAACATTGAGCTAAGGAGTAGTTTATCACTTATTATATAATATTTTATAACAATTATTATATTACATTTTGAATAGTATTGAATATGAATACAATAAATAAATTAATAAATAATTGTTATAATTAAAAAAAAATAATTCTAGTAAATATTTACTGTTTTAAATAACTATAAATTTCAATATGTCCCAAATAAATTATGTGCTATACATAGATTTTGGCAACGTAAACATATTCGGTATTTAAAAATTTATTTATCGTTTTTTTTAAATAAATAACAGAAAATAACAAAATAACTATATAAAATAAAATAAAAGATAACTGAATATTCAACATTTAATTAGTTTAATGTGACTGATTTTTAATATTTTTAAACCGTAATAATTTTAGCTTTTACTTTGTTTTTGACCATTTGACAACCTGAATATGTTCTTCTTTTTTAATTGTTATGCAAATATACTATGAATAATGTAACATATGCAAGTATTAAAACAAAAGCTTCATTTTGCTTTTCAGTCTAGACTACATATAGCCCGTTCTACACTTTAGGCAAAACTCTTAGAAGATATATTCGCCGAAACATGAGATTATTAAAATGTATTAGCTAAACTTGGCGGATATGGTCTATATGTTTGCCTATTAAGCTCGTTCTACTCTCCTCAAAACTCACCGAAACTTGTCAAATATGAGAGCCATATTCATCAAACTCGTCTCGTCAGAACTTTTTAGTATTCTCTCATTTCAGCGCACATGTTTCCCGAGAGCTTTGCTGAGAATGTAGAACGCCTTTACAGAACGAGGCCAATAAGCATTTGAGATTTGGCACTTGTTTTTTTAAAATCATTTGAATATACCTGTTTACTATTAACCGGTTCATGTAAAAAAGTGGTGATAAAAACCATGACATTTTTACAAAGTTCATTCATAACAATTAAATTCCGCCGAACTTATTCATAATGTTTAGTTGAAAAACAGTTCAGATTTATTTTTATTAAATCGTATTATAAGCAATACAAAGAGCTTATATAAGGCTTTTATAGCAATGAAAGCTGTAAAAACTTTATCATCTGTATTAAAATAAACAAAAAATGTAAACTTTAGACAAGAGAATGTTAGGGGCCAGGTGCAGAAGGGAGAGTCACCCTAGTGCAACACTCGAGGGTTAAAAAATAATATATTATCATATGGCGCTGTTAGCCGTGCACTTAGATGATTGTGCATTTAATTTTGCGGTGCATGGAAACAACTTAATAGTTTTGATTCTTATTTAAGTAAATTGATATTATTTAATTAAACAGATTAATTTTTAATTTTTTAATTAACTCTAATTAAACGCGGCTAAAGGAAATCGAAATGTAAATTTAATAAATTGCAAAATAAATAATTTTAAGACAGTAACAATTACAAGAAATCGAAAAGGATATACAAATAAAATATTGAACAAAACAAAACAAAGTATTAAATAACATATAGTTCGTTAGTAAACATAACGCTATTATTCAAATAAAAAAGTCAACCGACAAATACCTAAAAACTTCAAAAGTTATGTCATCCGGTTCTCCAACATTGAAGACGTTATTTGAATCGCTTAAATCATCTTGGACGTCTTCAAATGTCCTCTGATACACAAAGTGCACTACACCTACTTGCATGTATTGATCGATGCACTACGAATGCAAGCGACATGAACCGTCGACACGTGCACTAAAAGCAAATGTCGAATTAATACTAGCATAACCTCAAGCCTCAAATTTACGCGCGCGCCGTTTGAAATTGTTTATGCCGTCTGTACCATAAATGGGGTTGCGCTGTGAAAAAGATAGAGCTATACACAACACATAAACTAAAGAAGGATGAAGAACTATAAAAGGTGCGTGGGGCGCTTGCGTAGTAACTTAGGGTATGGTTAATAGAAAACTTTGGCTAGAAAAAGCTTTCATAATCTATTGTTTTAATTACAATTTTTAATTTCTGTTAGTATGAACTTTAGCAAAACTGTAGTAGTAATTGCACAAAGTAATAAGACCATAGAATAGATTTGTTACTATCTATATACCGAAGCCAGAGGTACTACAGACTGGGCTACTGTTTATTGATATTAACAGCATCCTAGAATTTATCAAATGTATTCTCATATCGATAATCCGATATAATATGACATATTTTTATATTCAATAACCATTATTTGTTACCTGCCGCATTTTCTGTACTCAAACATGGACACGGCGAAAAATCGGAGAATTTTTGAGTATGAGTTCTAACGTAACAGTAACACAGCAGATACAGTTCGTAACACCAATGTTGTATTTGGAGGAAAATGACTGATTAATGCTCGTTTTTGGTTTAGGCCCTTTCACAGTAGAAATCTTTGTTAGCGAAATGAACCAAGAGGTAAGCCAGCCTTTAAAGTAACTATTGAGGGATTGCAAGCCTTAGTGGAAGCTGGTCGTATCAACTTACCGCAGAACAAGTAACCGTTAGAACGTTAGAGTTACATTTATAAAACTCTCTGTCACTGTCTGTATACTTCGAACTTAGCCCCAAAACAATTAAATTCCCTATATAGTTATCCCTATTATACATATAATATACCTTATAGAATAAATTCATGTAGAATATGCGTAATTACTTTGATTAAATAAAACTTTTTAGTTAGTGTTTTTTAGTTTCATTTTTTTTATGTCAAAGAGCAATTTACCCCTAACAATATATATTTTGGGTCAACCATAAATTAGATTTTTTACAGCAAAACTATAATATTTTTATGAAAACTTTTCTTTTGTAACATTATCCAATTTTTACTATGTGTAAGGTCTTGAATTAAAATGTATTAATTCGTTCCTAAAAGACTAGGGAAGTTCGAGCAGTCGTTTAGAGTAATAGTATAATGAACCACAAATTATCGTTTTTGTGGTTACCCACCGTACGGTTAGACCCATAGAGTACGGTAATTATTCTAACTGATACGAAGGAAACGGATGTAGTGATAATAGTATCAAAAGACACCGCTACTGTTACTGGACCATGGTGTGAACTGAGTGCGTAAATGATAAGGCAAAGTATTGAAAAGGGCTGATAATTTATGCTACCTTCGTTGTAATTATATTCACAATTACTACCATGTGGCAGTGAGTGGACCTAGTGCACGGGGGCTTCTTTATAAATTAAATGTAACAAAGAAACTGATTTCCCCGTAATCTTTAGGTTAATATACGTAGGGCATACTTCAAGTTTCTGGAACTGGCCACTTACAATAGAAAAAATAAAAAGCCTTTTATGAAATTTGAAAATGGAACTCTCTGGGAACATGTTATTTTTTAAATTGCGAGATAGTCATTTGTTTTTTGATTGTGGCGGCGCGGTGGTTTGAAAATTGTGTGTCGGAATTACAATGAACTTAACTAGAGAAAATTTTCATGCTATGATTTTTTATGATTTTCGCTGCGGCTTAAGTCAGTTAGAGAGTTGCCAGAGACTTCAATCGTAATATCGAGAATTTTTTAAGTGCGCTTAATTCTTTTGAAAAATTTGCCGTATTTCTAGTTTCCATGTTTAATAGGTAACTAGTTTAAAATTTTAAGCTCCGTGGCAGCAACAAACTGGAAACAAGTGTTATTTTTATTTCGTTTTTGAAATTTCAGTATTTAACTACAAAGAATTAAAGAGGTACTTTCTTTCATAAAGCAATTGTTAAACGTATTTATATACGACAGTGGCATGAATATATCAAACAGATTCTTTAAATTTTTTTGAATTCAGCTGCAACCTATCCAAAACATGAAATTTAAAATAAAAATATTCACCATTTGAAAAAAACAAAAAAATATTCACACTTGTTTTATAGAAATTGCTGTAAATCTCTGCAATGAGAATGCATAATAGGTTACGTAATTGTATGCTGTAAGAAAAACTAGTTCTATTGAATGATAAAAAAAAGTACAAAGCCCTGCGACAAACTGCCCACTCTACCTGGCGATGCGGGCGACCCTTTCTTACACCCTCGACTGTCATTCAACCGCGAGAAATGAATGATTTTTAACGGTCTCCAACAAAACCTGCTTTAAATTCTTACGCTACAGGTGCATTCCCGAAAGGCGCTAACTTTGTTTTGTTTGTACCATTCTGTATACTGTCGAATGGGTTGTAGCATCCTGTGTTGCTGGTGTATTTGTACCAGCTTCTGCTCATGACTCTTTCCACATAGTATATTTTTCTTCATATATACTGTCATGTAATATGTATTGTGAAAGCTTAATCTAAATCGGTTTAGTATTTCTTAAGTTAAAAGCTCTCAAACGCCACTCTGTATTGCGCCCTTAAAATACCATAATGATATTTATTATTTAATTGTTAAAGTTTTATTAAAATATGTTCGGTGTTTCATAATTCGTAAGCGTTTAAACATCACTCCTTTAAAATTGTTTAATATACGTATTAGTTCCAAGTATGTTCTCTATATATGTTATAGGCAATGTGTATAATCCGGCATTGTATAGAACGCCTAGGCATTATATACATTGCCTAAAACGTTCAGGCAATGTATATAATACAATTCGTTTCATACATTGCCTAGGTATTGTATAAAATGCCCGAAGCGCATCAGGCAATGAAGGAGACGCGTGTGCGGCGTGCGGTACTACCCCGTAAACAAGTTGCAACTCGTTCGTTGTGTTAGGTTAACTGTTGGTTTTTTTCGTATCATGATCAAATTTCCATAATCAAATGGTAAGAAATGAACAGGGCGACTTTCTGCAGCAATTTTTTGGTAAATTGTAAATGGAAACGTTTATCCGAAGGGAACTGCTATGTGAGAAACGCTCTCGACGCAAAAACTCGTAGGTACTTAGGCATACTAACCAATAGAACACATGTCTTATCAGCGCTGTCTGCTGGTGGAAGTTGAAATCAGGATTAGCTCTCAAAAGATCAGTCTATCATTTCATCATCAGCTCTCAAAAGATCAATCTAACTAAATCATAGAGAAGAAAAATCTATTACATACATTACCTATGCTTCAATCGGCATTCTATATAATACCTAGGTATTCTATACATTTCCTAGGTAAAGTGTAAAATAGTTTAAACATTGAACATCATTTCATACATTGCCTGAACGACCCCGGCATTCTATACATTTCCTAGACATTGTATAGAATGCCTGCATTATACACATTGCCTATAACATATACATGTTTTGAGTAGTTGTGTAGATTTCTTTTTGACGGAGAGTAAATTATCTCGGATATTGGAAACTATTTGTACTTGACTGAATTGGACTCAAAATCGTATCATAGCTTTTGTGTTTTATTTTATGTAAATGTTCTCTGAGTTTCTTGGTTTTATTTTATATAAAGTTTAATATGTATCTAAATATTTATTATTATGTTATAGCACCTCTATCAAGCTGATTTCTTCAATGCGTTTAGAATCCGCAGCTTCCGTTCGCTTGTACTATTACCGATGGTGTGAGACATCAGAGAGTTTAAAATAAGTTTAGGACGACTTGTTTCACATGAAGTTACATTTAAGATTATGATTTTTCAGTGTCCATTTTCATTAGATTCGCCTTAGATTAACAATTTTAAATCGACGAAAAGGGAGCTTTTATAAGTCGAAATCTTAACTTTGACTATAGAAAAAAACAATTAAAACTCATTTGAAATACATTTGGAAATGGCTACAGCGTATGTTTGCGGCCGAAGATACACGAGTATTACCGAATATATTTCGAGGTCCGCATAATTCGACAAAGATTTTTCCAACTCACCCGGTGTTTCAAATAAGTTCTCGAGTGTTTAGTTTAGAATTAGTCTAACAACAGTTTCATTTTCTTCACTATATGAATGATTTGTGTCCACATTGGACTACAAACGAACAACTTCTTGAGTTAAAAGCTAGCAACTTTGAACGTGGCTTACAAATATCAAAACCTGTTTGGTAATTGCTGGAAGATATCGAAATGCTGCTTAGAAAATTATATTCCACAATTCTCAAGCGATCACGAAATAAAAAGACATTGAAAAGTCTGAGGATATACTGTTTGAAACTCCCTTCAATAAGTTTATAAAAATTGTATTAAGTTATAAAAAATAACTTCGGTGTACAGCGAGGCGATGCCGCCAGGGCTTTGGCTACTCTGCCGCATGGGACTGATTTGAATAATATTTTTTACTTGTTGATATTTTTAGTTTTTAATTTAGTGATAGTTTTTGTTTTTAATTAATTTAAGCTTATAATTAGTTCCTAATTTTGATGTTGTTTTTCCTAATAAGATAAAAATTGTATACAAATTATTATATGTGATAAAAGAATGCCTGTTATCGCAGAAAATGTGTGCATTTATATGAGAAAGTATTCTTATGATATCTCTGCTCAAATTTCCAAGTGACCACTGATGCAAAAGTAATAAGTGAAATTGTAAGAAATATTGATATTGCCGCCCGCGGCCATTGTGGATAAAATTCCATATACAAAAGCCCTCTTTGGAATAAGAACGAGATAAACGGTAATGGCGCATTTGTGCTTTTCATTTTAAAAATGAAATTTCACTTTAGACATTTCTTTTCTGCAAAACTTTTATTGGCAAAATTACATTTTTAAACTATGCTTTTTTAAATTTTATTTAAGCCTCGGATAGTTAAGGTAAAATAAAAAGTTAATGTTAAACGATAAAACCATTCAATAATCCGCCGATCTATCCGTACAAACGCTTAAAAACATTATTTTTACAAGTTTCGTAATTTAATTCGTCAGACGATCATGTTCGATGAAGGTCTTGAGTAGGAGTCGACGTTCTCACGCACCCACACACGTAGCTCCTTGACAGCTAAAAGGCTGGACGCAACTTGTACTTTTAAACAAATTAAAATTTAAGTTACCGTATAATTTTGCTGTTATACAACTGTTATATATATTTTATTAATTTTTTTTTATTTTTATTATCGTAGGAAAACCAACAGCTATACTATACTTATAATAACCCTTAATAAAAACTGGAAGCCAATTAAAGGTTGTCACAGGTAGTGACGGAATTGTAAAATTACTCAGTCGAACGCGACAACAGCAAAATCTTCGTAACATCACATGTCAGCTTACAATAGAATTTCATCATCATCATCATCATCATCAGCCCGTGTCTCTCCACTGCAGGATGTAGGCCTCTCCCAAGGCTCGCCACCACACACGGTCCTCCGCCTTTCGCATCCAACTACCCCCGGTATGGCGCTTCAGGTCATCTGTCCACCTGGCCGGGGGGCGTCCAACGCCTCGCTTTCCGGTACGTGGCCTCCATTCGAGAACTCATCTACCCCATCGGTTATCAGTTCTACGGCAAATATGACCGGCCCATTGCCACTTCAGCCTGCTGATCGCTTCATAATAAATTGATACAATTTAGTTAGTTAAATAGAATTTAACTAACTCTAAATTACAAGTTATACTTAAATTTTAAAAAAAATGTATCATTAAAGTTTAATCCATGTAAAACTGTTAAATTGGGTCATTCAAACAGGAATTGCCCAGTTAACAAGTTCCTCGCCTTTGCGAAATCGGTATTGAATAGATCCAAATCAAGATCTTTGCAAATATTAAAATTATTGCTCGCACGCCATAGAAAAGAATTACGTCTGTAATTGCTCGATACAACAGGAATATGGAATGTATTGATTGAACGAAGACATCTAGCAGACGCGTTCAAGGACAGCAGCGCTAAAAGCTGAGGGCAGTCAATTTTGTTGGGCTTAATTTTCTTAGGAAATAAAATATCGGCTATTTCGCGACATTTTTTTAGTGGAAGAAGGTGATGTTTTCCTTTTTGCTAGAGGTTTGTTACACTTCAAGCCCAAGAATAAATAATAGAGCAATTTCATTTACAGGCCTACATGAGCTGTGGTAGCCGACTGGCTAAGCACGCCTTACATACAAACATCGTGGGTTTGATTCCTGCTACAAGTTTACGGACTACGGAGCAATGAAATTATATTAAAAAAAAAAAGATTGAGTCTTATAAAATAATCCCAATGATATCACTACAGCTTGGCAAAAAAAAATTAGAAAAAATAGGGGCGCCACTGTCGCTCATGCAGTAGGTACCCCAAATAGAACTAGAACAGAATAATTTTGATTCTTTTACGTAATTTGAATTTTATTCGTCTGTGTTTTCACAGTAGCGAGCAGATTTCGGATACTCTTGGACCGACTTATTCTCTGGACTTCCTCGATTTGATCAAGAAACGTTTGCTTAGCGTTCCAGTATTCATATATGCTTCATAAATCTTTTTTAAAATATTCTTTCTTCAATCCTTTTTACGTGACCAAACCATCTGACCGTACTTTTTTCAATTTAAGTCACTACGTCTTTCGTCAAACCACATGTTTCTCATAACACCACATTCTTTATTCTGTCATTTAGTTTTTTACATCAACCATACCTTTAACACTCGTGTCTCTACTGCATTTTTACCTTATACCTTCGCGCTTCTTCTGCCATATATACCAAAAATGTATAAAATGTAAAATATGGGTATTTTCTGTCTAATGAGGACAAAAACAAAATTTATTTTTTCTAATTTACAAAATATTCCATAATTTAGTAATCCTTAGAAATTGGAGATGACGGCCTCATCTTGGACTGCTGTTTCGTTTCAGGATCGTAATGGTCAAGCCATATTTCATCCATAGTTATGAATCGAGCCAACAATTGGCTATGATCTTGGTGTAACGAATCCAAACAGCTTTGCGAAATCCTCAGTCTGGTTTGCTTCGGCGTCCGTAAACTTTCAGGCTGGGTACCCAGTGCGCTGACACTTTATTAATGCCTATATAGATGGTCCTGCATAATTTTTTTTCATTACATTTTTTTTACATTAGTGTAACAATAATTACATAGAGTGTTTGAACTCTATTTTTTAAGGTTCATATCTCTTAAATTATATAATAACAAAACTTGAAACTTTTCTGGGTTATAAAATACAATAGGGAAGTTCGCCGAGGGAAGAAAGTGATTGATTATTATTATTGATACATACTACTTTATATTACACTTACGAGGGAAATGAAACAAATAAAATGTTTATGAATTAAAGTTAATATTAAAATTACTATAATTTTTAAAACTTACAGCAACGCTTTTCCCCGGTTCCAATAAGTCGTCGATAACAGCTTATGCAGCTTCTTTTAATTCTATGGGAGTCAACAAATCGTCATTATCGCTTCTAGGGGACGGGTTTTGGAAAATATTACGTAAATTAAGCAATTTATATGTCACTAAAAAAAATTCCCTCGCTTTTTTATATAGTTTGACGCACTTTGACGGCTCTGATGTATTAAGTGACCACTAAGTACAGTTTTGCGTCTTTATATAAAAGATTCGTATTTTAATATTAGAAAAAACTGCGGGCGTAGGTAATGGATTTTCATATATTTTTCTCTCCCACTGGAATAGAGAAGGGCATTCCACCTTCTTCTTTAATGAGTATTAGAATGCTTTCCGAGCAGGCGTAGTATAAAAAAAATGTATTATCACATCTCGATCATAATCTTGATCATATATCAGTAGGTAGAGGTGCTTTTGCAATAAATAAGGGAAAAATTACAGCATAGGGACTGCTGCGAAATAAGAGTTTTTGTGTAGAATAGTGAATGGCAAAACTGTCAGAAAAAAGCACGTATATCAAATGTTGGACATAAATAAACAGGTCACGTGCCCACACCACAGATGTGTCGGCGCGATGCGTGCTTCCTGTCGGGAAGAGCGCGTGCAGAAATGTGTTCACCAATGGCCCCAAATGGACTTCCGTATTTATTAGGTTAATCAAATAATAATGACAATTTTTTTTCTTTATAATTTGTAGATAAAAATATGAGGACCAACGCGGTAAAATCGCGAAAATCGCGGTACATAGAATTTTTAACTCTTACTATGAATATTAATAATTTCTACTGTTATGCAATTTCTCAGAAAGTAACAAACGAATTCTTAGTTTTCATCGAACAACGAACAAAAAACGTCCAATAAATAACAGTTTACTGCAAATAACTATATTTTTATCAGTGACGACGTATGTAACTTAGGTAGGTAATAGGAATGCCTATCCTGTAAAATCTTGTGAATTGATTATTTGAAATTCAGCAGATGACACACTCTTCCTAGTACATACAATTGAAGTATAACATTAAGTATCCATATATCTTTACTTAATATAATACTATACTAATAGTAGTATTTTCCGTCGCCCTTCGACAACTAATGTAAAAGCGTATCACATGTGGAACTGACCGATATAAAGAAGGCATGCGTTTTAAGTAGTGTTGATGTGTAGATATTAATTTAATGTAAATATATTCGTTTCTTTTAAAGTTTGAAATGTCAATTCAATTGAGTTGAAATTTCGACTTCGATAGAATCGTTTCCATAATGGGAAATACAAACGTTTGTCTCACTTAAATAAACGGATAGCCAATGCTACATAAAATCATTTATATCATAGTACGCTATAAATGTTTTAGTTAACAACAGAAAATACATTTATTTACGTCCTAAAATTATAGATAAAAAGGAAAACACGAACTTAGTTAAAATCGCTTAATAATTAGTCATAATAATATTTTACAACAATCAATCGGACTACCTAACTTTTTATTCAGTCTAAAATCAATAACAATTCGTGCTTTGACGCACGAGTAAAATATTAAAAAGAAAGTTCTAGCACTGTTTCTGTCTTATTATGTAGATACCATAGGTCAGTCCTAGATATAGACTTCCATTACATTTTACAGTTGAATGCTTGCTGCCATTAACTTCCCCTTTGTCCTGAGGCTGACTGAGTCTTCGTGTGTACCGTTCGTGTGTGTTCGTTCAAATAGAGCAGTCAAAAGTCTCGTTTGTTTCACGTAGCATTTACCTACGTGTGGTGTGTTATTGTTCTCGCTCACTCCGTTCGTCGGTTCGCTGAACCGTTCCTAATCGGAATAATCACACATGCCGTTTTTATGACTTGTTAAATAAACATTAACAGTTGTTGGGGCGTATACAATTACGTATACATGACGTATACCCATAGATTTTACTATCTACTATACACACAGATCGCCTATCCTATGAGGCGTGGTATTTAGGTGGATCTTTTAACTTGGGATAACGAGAAAAAAAATTATGAGCATGAACCTTGTAGGTATGTCGTATATATATATACATATATATATTATAGTTTAGATGAGTTAGTAGATATACATTCAAATAGATTAATATTTTTTCACTAAGTCTTATTGATTTTAATCATTCATTTAGTTAAATTATTTGTGCAAGGCATCAAGTGGATACGCACCTATATTTTTACACAAATTTTAACACATAGGTACCATTTTTACTTCTATCACAAGGGTTTAATTTTTAAAAATCGTTACTTAGTATAATTCCAATCAAACTTTATGGCGGATCCGAACATAGGCACAAGTCGCATCGCAGTAACCAGTTTTAGGTGTAGCGGGACGTAGTGGAGTGAGTAAATGACTGTACCTGCACAAGCACGCTTTTAGCGTTGTATTCCGATCCGCCATAAAGTTTAAGGCGAGCTATACCTATGTGCATGAGTTACATAAAAAACGTCTCTGTAAAATTTGCTGTTTCTAGACCCATCATTTTGAGCTGAGCATTAACATATTAAACACTTATTATCTATATTAATAAAATTGAAGTGTCTGTCTGTCTGTCTGTCGGTCTGTTCCGGCTAATCTCCGAAACGGCTGAACCGACTTCAATGAAACTTTACAGACGTGCAGAGGGTAATACTGCGGGTGACATAGGCTATTTTTTGTGTGTCTGTCTGTCCATCTGTCTGTCTGTTTGAGCTGATCTCCGAAACGGCTGAACCGATTTCAATGAAACTTGGCAGACGTGCAGAGGGTATTGTCGGGAGTGACAAAGGTTACTTTTTGTCTGTCGGACTGTCCATCTGTCTGTCTGTTTGAGCTGATCTCAGAAACGGCTTAACCAATTTCAATAAAACTTGGCAGACGTGCAGAGGATATTATCAGGGGTGACACAAGCTATTTTTTGTATGTCTGTCTGCCAATCTGTCTGTCTGCTCCGGCTTATCTCCGAAACCCGATTTCAATGAAACTTTGCAGACGTACAGAGGGCATTACCGGGGATGACATAGATTATCGTGTTGGTACTCAAACTTGATGTTTTGAGGAGATCTATGTGACCACGTGACCACATTTTTAAATGCTTATATTTTCGAAACCATCAATCGCAGACTTATCGTGTTTGTACTCAAACTGGAGATCTATGTGACCACGTGATCAAATTTTTAAATGCTTATATGTTCGAAACCATCAATTGCAGACCTATCGTGTTGGAACTCAAACTTAATGTTTTGACGAGATCTATGTGACCACATTTTTAAATGCTTTTTTTTGGAAACCATCAATCGCAGACTTATCGTGTTGGTACTTAAACTTGAAGTTTTGACGAGATCTATGTGACCACATGACCAAATTCTTTTATATGTCTGTCTGTCTGTCCATCTATTCGAACTAATCTCCGAAACGGCTGAACCGATTTCAATGAAACTTCACAGACATTATAAAGAGATTATCAGGAATAACATACAACACCTTTTGTTTATCTGTCTGTCTGTCCGTCTGATTGTTCAAACTTATCTCCGAAAGGGCTGAACTTATTTCAATAAAACTTTCAAAGATGTGATTAAAAGATTGTCAGGAATGATATTCAATACTTTTTGTTTGCCTGTCTGTCCGTCTCTCTGTCTGTTTGAGCTAAACTCTAAAACGTTTAAACCAATTTTAATGAAACTTCGCAGACGTGAAAAGACGGGTGTGAGGAGTGACATACGCTACCTACTTTTTGTTTGTTTGTCTGTGTGTTTGTCTGTCTGTTGGTTAGGACTAATCGTCGAAACGGCTGATCCGATTTTACTGAAATTTTGCAAATATAAAGAGGGCGTTGTCAAGAGTGAGAAGACTGAGAAGCACATTGTTTTATATACATATAGAAAATCGTAGTGTCTGTTATTCTGTCTGTCTGTTCCAGTGCTGCCAGTTAATCTCCAAAATGTCTGACTGATTTTGCAACCGATTTGTGGGATACCTAGCTATTCTTCATGCTTAAATGGCTAAATGGATTTTTATAAAATTAGGAATAGAGATTTCTTAGGCAGTTAAGTTTCAGAATGTTCTAGAAAGTGTTACAATGTTCTGGAGTGTCGCGTTCCTTTAACTGTCCCAGTACAACTGTGGTCAACGCGAGCGAAGCCCGCGGGCGGAAAGCTAGTTCTAAATAAAAATTAAACCTGCACTGTGGACTTTTTTCATTTGGAACTTTTTCCAAATAAAATTGGCTCTGTTCTAAATTCAAAATCAACAAAACAATTTGATAAATGTACCAAGTAGGTACAGTTTTATTGTTTGCACTTTACACAATGGCATTCGTTGTTGTGCTGTCAGGTTGATTTCTTTGATTGATGATGATTTGATAAAAATTTAAATTAAACTAATTTTAAATATAATTTAATCATTACATATTATAAATAATTTCAAAAGCGTTTAGTTAGAAAAAAAGCTGCTTTCGATGTCGTCGAGTTCAAAATACGAGTATATAATGGATTTACAATTTTAAAGTCTGAATTCTTCCTTAAATTTTTCTAAATTATATATTTCAAACTGTAAACACTGCACGGGTGGCTGACACTTCTAAGAATTAGATGTTATCTCGTATTTAAGTTTCTAGAATCGTTCCGACTGTTTTACGGACCGTAACTCTATTTATAGAGATGGAAATGATATTTCATCACATATGAATAAAATATTCGGTATCTCAAGACATGAAAATTTTTATAACAAGCAGGCAGAAACTATGCTATTGTTATTTTAAAAGAAAATTCCATTTTACATAACAACGGCATAGTTTCAGCTTGGCTGTTATAAAAGTTACAGAAAAAGAAAAGCCCATTTCGTGTTATTCTTGTGATCTCAGACCACCTGTTGGAGTTTGTGATAATCTATTAAATTGAACAAGTAGAGAATTCCTCGTATTTTAAGAATACGTAAACTTAAATGATATTCTTAGGATATTATTCTTCTTATATTTCGCTTTTTCAATTCACTACTATATTTTTAGATTTTATTTTCACTCTCCTTACGTTTACTACTCTCTGTACATTAATTTCAGATCTTGACTAGTTTTACATCTTATTGGATCCTTCTGGCAAGGATAAAAAGTAGCTTGTAAATCAAAGTCATAAATTTTAACCACCAACGACGAAAACGAGGGGTGTTATAACATGGTTATAACTTTGAGGCCTATATTCATACGTCGGTCGGTCTGTGGAATTGTATAGCTACTAAACGATCGATCGATTTTGATGCGGTTTTTTTAATCTTAAAGCTGGTTTAAACGGAATCATCTTTACCTACATTTCTATCTGCCTGTCTATGTTCCTGTCTGCAGCTTTTTTCTTTGTTTAGAGGCTGGTTTAATCTGGATGATCCTCAGTTAATTTTTTTTGAAAGGAGTAAAAAGTTAACAATTTTTTAGGCAATAAAATCATTAAATGTACTTTCATTCCTCCTCCACACACTCCTAATTCCATTCCATTTTACCAGCCCACTATGCCCCACTGTAGGGGCTTAGGCCTTCTCCCAGGGCGAGGGGCTTTGAGTTAAGCCACCACGCTGCGCCAGTGCGGGTTGGTGGATTTTAACAATGTACTTAAGTCGGAAAAAACTCATGGTGCATGCCTGGATCCGAACCACGGCCGCACGACGAGCTTCTAAACATCGGACAGATTCGCTGTGCTCGGGCTATCTATAATTAAATGTTTATAGTTTAGTAATTATACAAAGATATTGATTGGAAAATTATTTTAGATTCTTAAAAACGTAACCGGTAAGTAAACTTAGAATAAGTAATAACCTATAACTACTCTGTTGTGAGTTGTAACATAATAACAGGTAGAAACTGAGTAACTGAGGTAGTAAGGTTACTTAGCGGTCCCCGACGCCATTAAGGATTAAAAATTGTCAAATTGATAAACCTCTATTATTTCAAACTTTTCATACGTCAGTTTTTATGTGTCAGTCGGTTTATTTTAAGGTTATTTTGATTTTTGATCGTTTTCTAAATTATACGTCTTCAAAAGGATTGTTTGTACACGATTTGTACCTTTGAAAAACATAAGAAATCTAAGGTCACTAGAAATAAAAAAAGTTATATTACATTTATATTATTTAGATTGACGACCGCTTAGCCTAGTGGGCAGCGACCCTGCCTGCGAAACTGGAGGTTCCGGGTTCGAATCCCAGGTAGGGTCAGTATTTATATGATGAATATTAATACTGGCACCGGGTCTTGGTTGTTATATGTATGTGTTGTCTTCGCTTGGTACCCGAAATACAAGCTCTAATGCTTAGTTTGGGACCTAGACGTTGTTGTGATTGTGTGTGTTATTATTATTATTATTATTATTATTATAGATTTAGTAGAATATTATAATTTTTTCAACAACATTTTATGAATTAGGAAAATGAAAGACTATGTAAAATTAAAAACCGTACGTTAACGATCTTTTTGCGTTACTTTCGGAAACCTGACAGAATATTTCCGAATGGTATAAATCAGGAAGTATTTGCGTACCTATTGTTGTCACAATGAAATAGTCTGTGAACCAGATTAGATGATATCATTCGTTGTGAACCGGGTCACCTTGAGCGGAGGCACCAGGTGATTAAAAGGTAACATATAGCAACAGAACGGTCGCGCCTATCATCAAAATACATGCATTCAATTTTAATGTCCAGTTGCCACGATAAATTTCTATAATGAAAAAGGTCTGTTCTGTCTTTGTGTATCTTAACAAATGTATAAAATTATCTTTTATCTTTGAACGTTTTGTCTGAATTTTAATGAAACTCTTTTAAATGTTCTATTTCATTATATGTAATAATTTATTATTCGTCTGTCTGTCTGAATGTCACGTTTTCATTGTTATCTCTAAATTGAGTATGATAAAATTTGGCATAGAGATTGCGTGAACATGGAAGAAGAACATAGCTACTTTTAACCGCAAAAAGTTTGTTACTATTCAACTGTTATGTAACATTTATCTCCATTTCATGGCTAAACCGCTGAACAAACGTTAATTTACAGTATTCGCTTACTATTATTTGCAGTTGGATGTGTGTGGCGGCGAGCCTTGGGGAAGGCTATATCCTGCACTGGAGCGACGCTGGCTAATGATGGTGATGATTGGTTATTTATTTAAATATAAAAAGACTGCGCCTCATGAAAATCGCTAGGAAAGTAACTTGGAATTCAGAATCTCAGAAAGTTTTGGAATGTTTTTCTAAAAGTTTCAAAGCTTTTGAAGTCAGTCCTACCCAAGATACGGTCAAACGAAAGTATCAAGGTTATAACGAGGCGTCAATATATATATATATATATATATTGATGTTATCATAGTAAATAAACAATTGTTATATAAACCACGCCTGTTCATGAGACGGAGTTCCAATGACATTATAAAATTAATTTCATTATCATCCTCATCATCAGCCCATTTTTACCCCACTGCAGGGGCTTAGGCCTCCCCATGATGAGGAGGGGGGCTTGGAGCTTAAATCCACCACGCTGCTCCACTGCGGGTTGGGGACTATAACGACCGCCATCTATTGACAGCGTCCGGGACCGACTGCTTAACGTGCTCTCCGAAGCACGGAGTCAGTGATAGTTATGTACTTAATTCAGAAAAACTCATTGGTACACGCCCGGATTCGAACCATGGCCCTATAGGGCCTTATAAATTTAAAACAGGTTCATTGCGCTTTGGGCTATCACGACATGGGCGACACGACAAAATGAATTTAATGCAATGTAATGATAGAAATTTACCATGGTAAAATCGTGAATCCTTTTTTATAGACCTCGATGGTAGAAGGCTTTTGAAATTTGCCGTATTATGTCATTAGACGCGATACTATACATTAGAAAAGCGTCCTAGACCAACGGTCTATTGCACATATTTATCTTCGCGCATAGATTGTTTTCGGGAGTCCTCATGCCACCATTTCTTTTTTTATTCCATCTCACTGATCAATCAGTATTTCGTTAATATATATACATTAATTAAGTAATTTACTTAACTAATATTTAAATATAAATTATAATAAAATTAGCCATGTTGGGTTTCTCAACTTAGTAATTTCACAGTGAAATATTTTAGAAGAACGAACGCATTAAGTGAAACATTTTCAATGGCTTGTACTTTAATTAGTGTTCTGACAATTGACAACAGTTTTCCATTACCGACACTATCTCCCCCAAGAGACGCTTCCGTGGGAACCAGTCGGTGGTGGCAATAACGTTCCATTATTTAAAGACAAAGTGATTAAAACAAGGGCTTAAAATTGTTTTTGTTTTAAACGGACAACGTACGAACTACTTTAATGACGCATTTAATAAGAAATTCACATGATTTGCACATTCTACGCATACTCGAAGAACAATGAAATGTACTAAATTTAAATTTATAGAAGTATATACAGAATACACAGAATAATGTATTTTAAATCTTTTATTGATTTACTCAATAATAAAAATTACAAAGAAACTTATATTTAAACCAATACGTAATGTTGTCGACCGAAATTCGACACTGTGAATTCTCTAGGAAACCTAATGGAAAATCTGGAACACTACACATGAATCAACAGGAAGGCACACGATCGCTGCAGAATGGGAATGTAAAACATTTTAATCTTCCTGATCCTTTGAACCTTTAGACAGGCTTGACGGGTGCGCATTGGATTCTGAATTGTACAGACCTGACATCATTCAAAACTGTGGATGAGCAAAAAGAGAAGCGCATCACAAGTCTACCATTCTCGCTCTGCTTGTTAGTTGCAGCAGGTTGACAAAGTCCTCACTTACCGTAGGAACCCGCACGCGCGTTTTATGTCTTTTCTTTACGAATTTAGCTGCTATTTGAAAGTGCCCAAAATACAAAGTGTTCAGATTCGAGCGCAAGCGTCTGTACACAAAGGCAACTATTTTGAATCTCTATTGTGCGCGCCCAGAGCACAACGAACCTGTCTCAAATTTATAAGGCCATAGGGCCATGGTTCGAATCCGGCGTGTACCAATGAGTTTTTCTCACTTAAGTACATTAACTATCACTGACTCCGTGCCTCGGAGAGCACGTTAAGCAGTCGGTCCCGGACGTTGTCAATAGATGGCGGTCGTTACAATCCCCAACCCGCAGTGGAGTAACGTGGTGGATTTAAGTTCCAAAACCCCCCTCCTCACCCTGGGGGAGACCTAAGCCCCTGCAGTGGGGTAAAATGGGCTGATGTTGATTGTGAATGTATGTATGTAATAATATAACAATCACTGACTCCGTGCCACGGTGAGAATGTTAAGTCGTCGGTCCTGGTTGCCATAATCATCACGGCAATCGTTAAAATCCACCAACCCACACTCGAGCCAGTAGTGGATCAAGCTTCAAGAATACTCATCCTGAGGGGAAGACTTATGTCCCTGCAGTGGGGCATACAGAGCTGATATGGTATGGGAAGTCATCAAATGAAATTGAAATTATATTTTAAAGTAACCAAACCAATAAAACGTCAACTGTGCCTGTTCTATATACATGCTATATCGTTGACCTGAGTTGACCCATGTTTATAACTGACAGACGGATATAATGAAACCACAGGGGTTTCGGCTTTTACTATTAACTCATAAACCCTAAAAAAGAAGTCGTAAAAATTTTGAAGCCTGTGTGAGCATTGTACCAAGTATCATTGCCAAAAAAGAGACAATTATTATTTTTTAAATTTCGACCATATCAACAACGATTTCAATATTTTATATTTTGATATAAAATTTATTTAAATTTCAAACATATAGAATTTCAACTTGTCATCGATATAAACTGATACGACCGCTTGGATCCGCTAAGCCACGGTTGGATCGGCGCCGACGCGGTTTCTACAATGGTATACGGTTTCAGTATGGGAACCACTCCACTCTCCTCGCTTTTCACTTGACTAGTAACAACATGCATCGGAATGTCATTAACGGTTCATTTTACCGGTGCGTCAATTACCTGCTGTTAGAGTCTACTCGCTTTAGATTTTTCATTTTTCCCTAAATAAATATAGGAAAATTGATTACAGTTCTATGAAGTTATCGATGAACATAAAGGATGGCCTTGGATATACCCGGAATAGCCTCGTGCTCATGAAACTCATGAGGGTTAGATAGGTGGCATATATCTAAGGTAAATATTAACTTTTAAGTTACAAATATTCTGTTTTCTTTTCTGCCGAGTATTATCACGTATTATTACTGTCATTTTGGCGTTTTTGGCGCTTCGCGTCATAACGTCAGAAAACATTTTCTATCAAAAAAATATATTTGCGATAATGTGTCTTCCCGTCTTTATATTTTTTACTTTGTGCGGCGTAGTGCCTGCAAATGCACGATTTTCATTCAATTACGTACTTATGAGTGACAAAAAAAAATTACGGACCTTGATACAATTTTTTTACGATTGTACAAAATTATAGGCCCAAAATATTTCAGGTACCTTTTGTCCTATTACTGCTTTAGACGTCATTACATTTTTAGTTAGCTTTCGTACTTGTTCCTGCTCTCGTAGTATGTATGTATAATTAATACTTTGTACAGTGTTTTGTGATAGGTATTTTTAATATGATAACTAGTATGAATTATAGATCAGCTTTGCCCCCAAAAATTTTATTCTAGAAATTTTGTAAGTATAGTTTATATGCATATGTAACTTCTGATTATATAAAATCTCTATGTGATTTTTTCAGCAAACCCATTTAGTCTCTGAAGCTTCGAAAAAAAGTAACAAATAAGTAAATAAATACAAGTGGTACAGAAATAATGTTTTTATGGCAAGTATAATTACAAATTCTTTATTATTAAATTAAAACATAATATTTTATGTGAATAATGCAAAGAAACCTATCTAATATTTGAAACGTATAATAATACCTACTAAACTTAAATTTTAGTTCATAACAAAATTGAACCTGTTTAATACACCTTGTGCTCGGTCAGATGCCTTTGTGAAGACGGAGCAGGTATTCACAGTTTTTGCGCTGGGTCTTGTGCGAAAACGGCATTGTGTGCAGATGTGCGAGGTCGCGGTACAGCAAGAGGCACTGTCCGACTAATGGTGTGAAATACCCTCGTTACGTTTATATGACCTCTTTGCGACTAAGCTATTAATATAGAAAGTCTTTGGGATTTCATAGTTTACGGTCCATTTGTTATTTAAGACAGTTTTATTATTCTTCATTTATTGTACAAGAAAATTTATCTTGTTCCGTAGTTATTCAAAGTGAACCCGAAAACGTACCGATTTTTTAAGTTATTTTACAAAATCATTCCTTGTAAAAGTTACTGCGAAAGCTAGTAAACAAACATCAGCACGATGCACTGACTTTCTGTTGTCATGGTTTCAATTTTGAATGGACTGTTTGAGTAGGACACTATCAAAATTTAAAATTATCCCTTTCACTTTTATATCCAGGAAATACGAAAGTACATTACTATGGTTTCTACTGAATGTATTACGTTCTACCTTAAATGTTTACTTTTTAATAAATACACGTTGAAATATGGCATTAGTATAGTAGATATACCAAAGATCATTTTCCTTTTCTCTTCCTTACACAATTTTTCCTTACACAATTTAAAAAAAAGACAGATTCATTTTGCAATGCTCATATAACGTTTTTATATATAAATTGATTCGGTTTTCGAGTTTATAAAAAAAAAATTCGAAAGGTGAACGCATTCAATATTATATAACAACGATATATATCTTAACAAAACGCTTATATTGGAAATAATGGGTAATAGATTGATTCAGGATTCATTAATAACATTATATTTTGGAAAAAGAAAAATAATGGAAAGTCTCAGAAATGGAGGGCGGTTTATGATATAAAATAAATACAAACAGAAATAATTTGGCCGTGCCGGTGAGTTCGCGATTTAGTCAATAGGGTGACGCTCCTTATAAGGGGAACGCCTCAGTCACGACACGGCCGTGACTCACAGGTGCCAACCTTACTACCTGACTGTACGATATCAAACAAACGTGTTCAAAATTAATAATCTCAATATGATTCACCTGTATACGTTCGAAAAGTTCTTGAAAGTATGTGAAAATTATTGTTAAATTATTGTGATTCGATTTATTTATTCACGATGACACACGTCGAACAAGACTGCAAGCACTCTTGGGCCCACCTGGGCTGTCGTGAAGGTGCAGTGCGTCATGGATGTTTGCAGATTGACAAATTTTTCTGTGTTTGTGAAAAAATATAGAATATCTGTACTGATCTTTATCCCCGGCATTACCAACAGTATCCTAACTGTTCGTAAATCGATGGGATTCGCCATTATTGCGTAGGCAGTTGAAGCTTCACGTTTAATAAATTAAAAAATTCATATATTTTCAATTTATTACTAACAGTAAGAATTACATAATACGGTAATTGACTAATATTGGAATTATAATATTTAACAAGAAAATATAAATATAGACTTATATGATAACAAAATAAGTAGACAAAATTATATTCGGTGAAAGAGTATGGAACGTATAAGCTATTAAAAGTTTATTTGACTCCCTTGAACAAAGAAGTTTACATTAAGTTTAACATTCAGTTAAAAGAACTTTATCATATTTATTTTATACAAAGCACTCGACATAAGACCATATCTGGAATATGCCTCAGTTATTTACAACTCGTTTTATAACGTCTACAAACAAAAATTTAAAAGATTAAAAAAAAAATTATGAGCTCTTCACTTCTTCGGTGGGGTCTGTTTTATAAATTATAATTTAACCAACCTGTCAGATAGAAGAACTTTTCTTAATATGGTAACAATTTTCAGAATTTGTACCTGTTAAAATTACATAGAAATAAAATTAGAACCCGTGTGATACACCAGAACTTCTAAGTTTTTTAAGTAAAGAATTTTAGAGTGTCTGCTATAAGAACTGGATCACAAGAAGTATTTGTATTGAACACATATCGAACGAATGCTGGTTGTCGCGCTCCACTGAATAGACTAACTAATGAATAAGTAGGTACTTCTAATAGCAGCTATGTTGATACTGAATAGGCAATTGTTATAGGTACCTATACATTTTCTGTCTATCGCTCAATTTAAGATTTTTTTTGGAATTGATTAGTCCCGTGAATTATTAAGTTGGTACATAACATTTGGATTTGTTTTGCAGCGTTTGGTTGTGTTTGGTTGCATTTGATTGGCTGGGTGAATGTGTAAATGAAAATGCATTGAAGCCCTGTACTACACTAGTAGGAACACCCGTGTGTACGTTTGCTTTCTGGATCTATCAAAGGCCTTTGATCTCGTAGCTTACGATCGGCTGTAGCAAAAGCTTGCAGATGAAAGTAATCTTTCTCGCGAGTTGATTGCACTACTTAAGTACTGGTATGGTACTCAAAAGAACTGTGTTAGATGGTTGGGTTCGCTGTCGGATGAATACAGTCTGGTCTGGAGTGTGGAGTGAGACAGGGAGGACTAACATCCCCTAAACTCTTTAATCTGTACATAGATAGACTGATCCGTGAGCTTAGCAGCGCCCAGATCGGGTGTTCGATTGATGGAGTTTTTATTAACAACATAAGTTACGCTGATGACATGGTGCTGCTGAGCCCATCGATAAGTGCCCTCAGAAAACTACTGAAAATATGTGAGTGCTATGCGGAAACCCACGGCCTCGAGATAATGGTTATAAAAGCTGGTACAAAAACTTATTGTATTGTACCATCCCTTAAACTGAATGGCATTGAACTGAAGAAAGTGTCACAGTTCAAATATCTGGGTCATTGGGTGACTGAGTCATTCACAGATGATGTGGTATAGAAATAGAACGCAGGGCATTGTCAGTCAGCGCGAATATGCCGGCCTGTAGATTTGCGCGATGCACGACGCAAGTAAAAATTACATTATTTAGAGTGTTTTGCCAATAATTCTACACGTGCAAGCTACGGGTTAAACATACACAAAAGGCTTGGAAGGCCCTGGAAGTCCAATATAACAATGCGTTCAGGGCGATGGTGGGGTTGCTGTGCTTCTGTAGTGCATCAGGAATGTATGCTGATACAAGAGTAGACAGTTACTCGGCGAAACTGCGTAAAAAAATAGCGTCTCTGATGCACCGAGTTCGTGCCAGCACTAACATCTACCTGCAGTTATTTGCTTATAGATTATACTATCACTCACAGATCATGCAATATTGGGCAAAAACACATTAAAATGTGCATGCAAAAAAAACCTTGTAGATCCTAGATAATTGAAGGAGAGATTATTTTTACTAATTATGTGTGTAGTGTATATAATATTGTGTATTTCGTATATGGACTGTAAGGTCTGAAATAAACAATTATTATTATTATAATATAGAATGTAACATATAGACGACGTTTATTTA
This sequence comes from Luffia ferchaultella, assembly GCA_949709985.1. Taxonomy (NCBI): domain Eukaryota; kingdom Metazoa; phylum Arthropoda; class Insecta; order Lepidoptera; family Psychidae; genus Luffia; species Luffia ferchaultella. The sequence continues at coordinate 13,494,366 of OX453240.1, read as the reverse complement.
GTTGCCACAAGATGTATGTAAATCTTAGTGAGAAATTGGTGAGGAACAATTGTTTAAATCTAGATTAAGCACATTTTCATGCAATTGTATCGGTGTTTTCTCTATAAATAAAATAAAATTTAAAAAGACCTAACCGACGTCACACCGTGCGGTATTGCCGTCTAATAGGACATTATGAACATTCATCATTCTATAATTTTGTTTGTTTGTTTGTCTGTTTGTCTGTCCGTCTGTCCGTCTGTCCGTCTGTCCGTCTGTCCGTCTGTCCGTCTGTCCGTCTATCTGTCCGTCCGTCTGTCCGTCCGTCCGTCCGTCCGTCTTTTTTTTTGTGTTGGATAGTCTATTTATCGAGGAAGGCTATAGGCAATGATTACATTACGTTTAGGCAAAAATGTTGCATAAACGGTAAAAATTATTCTTTTTGAGAGCTTCCGTTGCGCGCGCTGCGTAAACGGTTGATGTTAAGCAGAAATCATGTATTACGAAATTGTTCCCCTTTAAAAGTTCTAACCAAAAGTCCGCGACAGCATATGTGTATCCTTAAAGGTTGACTTACTATGACCTTTTTATGGCAATCAAATTTGTTGCTAGACGCGCCAGAGAATTTCTTTGTTTGGATGATGACGATGATACCATAGTGTAATAATGCTATATGGTTGGACTAGCGACCCACTCCGACTTCGAACGGGTGCAATGTACTAATGCGTGGAACGGGAAGAGGAACGTTTCCATATTCCACCCGTGCGAAGCTGGGTACGACCGCTTGTCACTGATATAGGAATAGTTATATACATGAGACACGGCCATATTTTGTGGTGTGTCCACAAACAACAACAAAAGTAAGCTCTTTTTATGTACATACACGAATGCACGCAGAAATTCACACAAAAAGTAAGCTCACGTGCGTTTATTACGTACCTGGAAGTCGCGAAGTACCTACACAACTTTAAAAAATGCCTTCATGCATAGTGAAACAGTGCACAAACAAAAAGTCTGACGGAGTCACATTTCACCTGTAAATGTTCTAATATTTACATTCAAATACAATTAAATTTAAGTTTGACATATTATGATTACGCGCCATTTTTACATAATAGTGTTGCCAGTAGTTGCCGAAAATTCCCAAATAAATAACCCTTACCTAACTTCTCTCAATAGAATATAGGTATATACATGTTTGCATGCGCGTAGCGTCTAACAACTGTTTCATGCCATCCATTTATTTGAATAATAATATTTTTGGACACGCTGATCCCTGAATTTATTTTCTTTGATTTCGAATTTTATTTTGAAACCCGAAGTAGCGGAAACTATGTTTTTTGATGAATCGATTTCATGTTATTTATTTGCTAGCTTTCTGCCCGCGGCTACGCCTGCGTGATATATATTATATTATGTTATTTCTGCTTCATCCTTGATATCTTTATTCATAAATAATTTCTCTTTTGATTATTTAAATTTTTCATTATATAAATTATATTATGCAACTAACTTAGATTATATAATTAACAAGATGGAGTGGCTCATACTTCGAAAAGATCCTAACCGTGAATGAAATAAAAAAAATTTTGATTTACCATAAAGTATCATTTCAGAATCTTTTTTTTCTGTTTTATTTGTTTTACCTTTGCGATGGGAAGGCGGACTAAACTCTACAGCTTCCACGCGCCCGAGCGCGCGGGGTATGTGTTAGTTGCACCCACTAAATAACCGCCTGAAGCAGAATAAGAACGCGTGTCGTTAGCCCGAAAGCTCTAACGACTTCATCGGAGCGACCAGGCGGCACACTAGGGTGTTGTCGGCGCGAAGTTGTCGGGTAACCCTTAAGGGTTACTCGAGACGAAATAATTCCGTTGGCGCGGGCCTCCGGTCAATATTTACGTTACTAATATAACGTAAAAAGTGTTTTACTGTTCACTCATTTGAGATGTCAGTAGAGGTGGGGCCCCCGCTTCAGGTTCGACTTGAGAGTCGCCCGAAAAAGACTCATTAGGATGAATCAACCGTTTGACTTCGAGAGTAAGGTCGTCGGGCTGATCTGTCAGTGCATTACGCGGCCTTCTTAGGAAATGATTAGGAGGAGGTGCCTCGTAAGTGGCAGCTGAAACTATCAATTGATTACTATGATTAGTAGCTCTAGTGAAAAATCGCTCTGATGAGTCTTTCATGTATTTTGAGATTGTGGGGAGCTCTAAGTTTCGATGTGTACGAGTTTCTGACGTACCAAGGTGCACCAGTCGCTCTTCGACAGAATTTATTTTGGACAATTTGGAGTCTGTATAACAGATTTGGTGCCGCATGGGCGAAAACGGGAGATGCGTAAGTTATCACCGGCCTGATGCATACGGTGTAAAGAGTACGCTTATTGCGTAGAGATATTTTACTTTTATTTAGGGCCTAACATGCCGCTAAGGCGGGAACTGTAAAATTTAGCCAAGTTGCAAACACGGTTGATGTGATCCTTGAAATGGAGATGTTTATCAAGCGTGATGCCTAGATATTTGTAATTGTGTTGCCACGGAATGGTCACGTTATCCATTCGAAGATGGGAAAGCTGGTACGGAACAACACTAGTTAGTCTAGTTTTGCTGTACCTGAAATGTATTGCTGCTGATTTTTCCGGATTTATCTCGATTCTCCAGAGGTGAAACTATTGTGTCAGCTCATCAATGGCTCTCTGGAGATAAACTGAGCTATGACTGCGTAAATAGAGTGTAGTATCATCCGCGAATAGGGAGAGTTGGACGCCGTTTGTGGTTTGCATGTCATTAGTATATGCCGCGTATAATAAGGGTGATAATGTTGAGCCCTGTGGAACTCCGGCTCTAATTAATCTTTTGGAAAAAAGGGATTGTTCGTGTTTGAACATGAAATTTCTATTACTTGGATAGCTGTGAATAATTAGAATTAGTCTGTCGGGGACATCTAGCGGGTATAGCTTGTAGATGAGGCCAGCGTGCCAAACTATATCAAAAGCTTTAGCGACGTCAAAAAATACCGCGGTCGCTTTGTGCTTCCTTTTGAAGCCTTCGGAAGTATATTCTACAAGTCGGAGGGCTTGCTGAGAGCAAGAATGGTGTGGGCAAAAGCCGAACTGTTCATTGATTATAAGGCCTTTGCCTTAAGCGCGAGTATATGATTTTTTCATAGAGCTTGCCTAGTCCCTTGAGAAGGCTTATGGGGCGGTAGCTCGCAGAGAGATCTATGGGTTAGCCTGGTTTGCGGATGCCGATGACTAAGGCTTCCTTCCAGGCGTCGGGAAAATGGCAGTTTTTCAAACATGCATTGAAGATTGCGGCTAAAAGCGTTATTAAAGGGAATGGGAGGCATTTGATAGCCTTATTACTGATACCATCTAGGCCCGACACCTTTCTGTTTTTCAGTTTTCGAATATAACCGCCTAGCTCGTCTGCGGAGACAAGTGGGAGGTCGGTAGTGGGAAGGAGGGAGGTGCGTTGACGTACCTTCTCCTCGAGGTGAAACGCGTTCTAAGTTAATAGGAGCATAACTAGGAGAACATTGTTGTTCGCGGCTACTGGCTGAGCATTCGGCCTTATCGTTATCTTTGAACGCTAGGGAGTGGTTGGCCCTCTTAAGAAGGTAAGTGGGCGTGTGCCCATCGCTTTTCAGGCTTGAGCTATGCGGTAGTACGCTTTATCGGTGGGATGAATTTTCTCCATAAGCGTACTCTAGTTATTATTTCGAAATTCCCGTACACGTGCCTTTACTGCGCGTTGAAGAGCTCGTGCACGGAACCTATACTCAAAAGTAGGGTATGCCGCCGCGCGGCTTAGGCCAGAGTTTGTTGCTCTCACAAGTTCGCGGACATCAGGCGGCAAACTCTGGCGTTTGCCCGCCGGAGCTTTCCGCGAGTCGTTTGCAACCACCATGTTAAAGTGGTTCTTGAAAGCACCTATGGCTAAATTGATGTCATCAGGGATGGTGTTAAGGATTGGGGTGTCTGCTATCGCTAGTGTAGCCAACACCTTTTTCCAATCGGTTATTATTTTTGTCTCGGTCTCACTGGAGTTTGAGAGCGAGCCTAGTTTAAGTAAAACGGGCAGGTGATGTGAGCCGAGGTCGTGAAGTACCTCGATCGAGGCCAAATTTAGCCCAACTCCTTTCATAATACATGTATCTAGTATGTCAGGAGAGTGACTGGTTTGAGCTGGGTAGTGAGTGGGACAAAAAGGAGCTATGATCTCAAAATCTAACTGCTCTGAGAGTAGTGCGAGTTTGCGACCGTTAATATTTATGGCTGTGCAATTCTACAGTCTGTTTTTGCAATTAAAATCTCCGAAAAGAATTACGGAGTCGCCTAAGGAAAAAAGAATTTCTTAATAGTTTTGAAGTAATTGTTTACTTGGTGGTAAGTAAACAGAGACTGTGACCAACGTATTATGTCCGGTCATAGCGAGTCTGCAAGCTGTGGACTCTATATTTGATAGATTTTTGATTTTTAAAGGGCAGCAGTGCAGTACACGTTTATAGTACAGTGCCGTGCCGCCTCCCCGGGAACCCTGTCTGTCAGTTCGTAGTTGCACATAGTTATGCAGTTTGCACGATTTGGGTCTAGACGGCTTTAAGAGGGTTTCTTGAATTAAAATTATATCTAGTGAGTGTTCGATAGCGCACTCATCTAGTTCGTTAATACTAGAGATTAATCCGTAGGCGTTGAAGCTTAGGATTGAAATAGATTTAGGCTAAAGGCGTCCAGCCCTACCTGTTATGCGTTCGCGCTGGTACACGTGCGTATTATGGTACGCGCTGATGCGTTCGACATTTATATAAGGTCTAATTTATTAATCAACGGTTGGTAGTGGCAGAGAACTAGCAGGCGTTCTGTGCCGTTCGGCGCTTTTTAATGTCCGCGGCGAACTCCGCGATTTCTCGAGCGTTCACTACTCGAAGGATCGACGAGATAGCCTGTAGATCGGCTCCGAGTTGTGAATCATTGTTATTATTATTATTAATTTGTTCGCGTTCTAAGCGAATATTATTGGGAGCCGTGCGGCGGACGGACTCATAAAGGGGCGCGGGGCAGCCGGTGGCGGTTGTGGCCTAAACCACGCGTTGTGAGCGGGAGTGGCGGGGCGAGGAGGAAACGCGCCTCGCGGACGCAGGGAAGGAAAGTGAAAACACATTTGTAAAACATTTGACATGAATATATTCTTAAGCTATGAGTGCACTGAGAGAAATCCTTCGTACATACGAACGTATATTTCAGAAATATACAGTCAACGGTATACTATAGACTTAAATACGTACAATATAACATTAATACGAATATATAAAAGTACACCGACAGACTTGTCCTGTCAAGTCTGTAATATCAAGCAATAAAATATTTAAATCTTAATCAAGTAATACCACAATTTAAGTGTACAATATCCTTTTTTCATGCTGAAATTTTTCTCAGTGTGTCTATGGTTGATAGGATGCGAGGAAGAATTGAAGATTGATAAGAAACATATAAATTGTTAATTTACTGTTTTGTAGGTTTAAGTGAATAGTGATGAATACATAATTCTGTAAGAAAATTCGTGTATATTAATTTATTTTGTTGAGGTACCGTAACCAGTTTTAACAACAGTTTCAGAATTTATTAATGTAATTTTTATAACTAGTACCTATTTTAATATAAATACCTGTAAGTTTTTTACCACATTATTCACAAGACTTCTGTATGAGGCAATATTGAATAAAATGGCAACATTATTTACTCACACATGTTTTTAAAAAGTGGATCAAGCCATTTGTTAACGATGGTCCCATCTACATAAATAAGATTTTAGAGGGCAATGATATTATCCCTATAAAAAAGTCTTTATAAATTTTTTTTTTCTATACTCAATCAACTTGTCGTTTAGTTTCTGTCATAATCTCATGATTTCTCACATATTTTATACTTTTATTGCAAATCGCAAGAATAGATTAGCAATTTACGTAATAACTCCAGTTAACGCAAGAAGCGAAAGTGCTAGAACAATAGACATCCTTTATGGTCCAGAGCCGACGTCCGACCTACGTGTGCATTACTGTGCATATTCGTACTTTACGTTGTCCAAATTACAGTGCACGGCCAGTTACATGTTCCATTATTTTGACATCAATCTTCTAATGGTAAAAAAAATGTAGGTACACCAAATATATTCATAAAACTAGTTTGAATATTTTATGTTGTATAGGCAATTTGAACTTGAGTAAATCAACAAACGATGAATTAAATAGAAAACTAATATTTGAGTGACGGATTAATCGAGTGGTTAGAGATCCTAACTGCAGGACTAACACTCGCGGTATCGATTCCCGCCCAGGACAAATATTTGTGTGCATTTCTATTTGCTCCGTTACTGGGTGTATAATATCTATATAATAAAATAAAGTGTGTGTATACAATAATACCCGTCATTCCACACAGCGCCATCCAGTCCCAAAATAAGTAGGTAATTAAGTATTAAGCTTATATTATTATTCATAATATAAAAATGATGTGGAGTACCGTTGGAAATCAAAGATTTGGAAAGTAAATGTAAATGGTTAATGCTATAACTTTTGAATAATGTATTGATGCTGAAAATTGTTTCATTAGAGCTTGGAAAAGACAAAGGCGGGAGTTAGAAAGAAGAGTGGTGAAAGTGACAGAGACAAGAAGATATAAAAACTAGCTTTGTCTTAATCATTAATGTGTTACTACTATGATTTTGAAGAACAAAGCTGCGAGCATCGATATAAATGGCTGCAAGTGGTTAATATGAGCAAAATAATAATAAGACAAATTTATCGTCCATGCGGATGTAGCTACGGAAAGCTACTACCTAACCTAATGAACATAAAATAAAATATAGTTATCAAGATTAAATTCATTTTCATCATAGAATTGTAACTAATATTTTTAACAAAAGTTTATCACTGACGCATCGACATCTTACAGCGACTTTTAGAAATACGCCTCGAATGAGTATCTGAGCTTATTTCACGAATTCTCTTTAAACAACTGGCATTGTAGCTACTTTGTTAAGTTATCTGTAGATGGCGTTATTAATTTTATTACTCTAGACGGGAGATGTCGCTGTATGTACGTAAAGTGACGTAAAGCTTCGCGCCAGGCAAGTAAGAGCGAAAACCAGCGAAAACTTTGTTTTAATAGATACTATTAAGCTCGGTTATTTAGTATCATGTTTTTAATCATTCTTTGAATTGACATTGTACATTTCTTTGTTTGTACTGATATTTTTGACGCTTGTACGAAAAATAATTGCAATGTTTACAGCTTTTAGAAGAAAATCGGTTCAAGTGCGGTTATGTAGTGCGGCCTGCGGCCTACCTGTAGCTATCTCGGGGCGGCCGGGAACCAGTCACAGAATTATTTTTTTTTTTAAAGATTTTATTCATTAATACAAATGCGTTTATTAAATATAGAAGAAGGTAAAATACGCCGAAAAAAAACTGTTTTAAACAAACATTTATTGCGATAATAATTTCTTAACTTGCAACACATAAGGAACAATTGTATGAGTTTCTAGTGAGTTTAACAATAGACGTCGTTTACAGTTGGTCTACAAACGTCAATCGAATATTAAAAGGAAAAATTTCTAAATTTGATACGAATAATGTCATGAAAATTAAAACCGCTAAATATTATAATGTACACAAAAAAAGTTTAATTAATTTATGTCACTCTTGTAATTTTTTGTCTGCAATAATATTACAAATGATGTAATGGAAATGATTTTGAATTCATAGTTTTAGCAACACTGCACACCAAAAAAATTATTAAGTACTTGAACAAAATCCCACTAAGTTTATGATAAGTATATTAGTGTGTTTAATTCTATTTTATTGTAGATTAACAAAATTTTCATTATATTATATTTAAGAACACCCATTTAATAACTTTTCTTTAAATACTTAAGTTTCTTGTCAAAAATTAAAAGTGAAATTGTGACTATTTTGTAAATTGAAAGTAACACTTGTTTAAGACTGTTTATTTTTCTTCAGAAAAAAAATACAGTTTTGCTGTCTTTTTTTTGAGCATTTTAAGCAATCTTCCAAGGTGGAGAGGCAAACAATATTTTGTTGACTTTGAATGAACTTTTGGTTAGAAAAAAAGTTCTTTTATAATTTCAGCTCATTTGCAATTATTGGGTTTGTGTCTGTGAAATGTATTTGTGGTTAAAAAAGATAAGAAAATAAAATAAATAATTTTCTATATGAATTCATTGTTTTTTTCATTCATTAGAAAACTTGTGACACGGCGGCTATAAAAATTGTATCAGCACCAATGCTTTCACATTTGTTCTTAAATACTTAGAAGCAAAGTTAATAATGTTGTTTACAAAAACTTCCAGGTATGTGAATGTGTACTAATTATTTTATTATAAATGCAAGTATTTATACCTTGCGTATAGACCACTTATTTCATTAATGATTATTAGTACGACGACAGTTTGATAGCCGTTAATGTCATATATCCCTAATTTTTTTTATAAATAATGGTAAATAATAAGTAAATGTTTTTGCTGCCATCTAACGTAAATGATTGCAGCAGAGCTATTGTACAGCGCGCCATCTATTACAGGTGGGGGAACAACAACTACAAACTGAACACAGAATTTCATATCTATATCATACACTATAGTAGATATAGATATGAAATTCTATGGGCGGGAGACTGGTGAGCGTGACTGGTTACGTACGAGCCAGTCGAGTACAGTAGAGACGTGCTCAGTTCACGCGGTAGGCGTATGTTACGGTTCGTTCCGTCGACGAAGTTACGTGCGTTACGGAATCGTTCGTTTGTTTATGACATTTCACCGGTTCGGTGCACGGTCTTAAACTTTGTGAATACAATCCCAGTTTTTTTTATAGTTTTAAAATGTAAACTCGAGTATCTATGTGAAGTGTTCGGCGATGTCGGGGAGTTAGTGATGTTACTTTTGTGAGTTCTGTACTGTACATTGTAATAAATTTGTAAGCAACATGTGTCGCGTCGTGCACGCGTAGCAAGGGGTCCTTGGCAGTGGAGGAGTTCCTTTTACTGGCAGTGAACTAGTGAGTAGTTATTTAATTAATTTAGTTTAAAATGAACTGGTGGAAGTTTGAGCGATTTTCGCGTGAAGTGGAGCGCTGCTTGCTGCGAGCGGAGAGTGCTGCTGCGTGAGGCCACGGTCGAGTTGAACGGCCGACGTCCTCCGCCCGCGCCTTCCCCGACGAGCGATGCACCGCATCACAAGCACCTAGCTACTTTGCGTTTCTAATGAGTAAATCGCGAACATTTAGGTAATTCCCCGATGGTAAAATCTATCCTATTTTACTAGTTATAACGTACCTACATATATATACGACAGCTAATTATAGATATTATTCGAAAAATAAAATCACGTTCGTAAATTACGGTCGTACTTAATCTATATGCGTAACGGTTGTTACTCTTTGATCTGTCATCGTGTTTCCGCAGCGCCCAGGGGAAATACACGGCTACCATATTTCTTCACTTTCTGAGCCAGTCACTGATAACAATATACCTACCTAGGTGCTCGTTTATCAGTTCTCACAGAAGAGCTGTGGTATTTGCTCTACTGCGAAAGAATTTATTTGGGAAATCAAAAGAAAAATTAACATTTTATTACAAATTCTTTTTAACTATTGTAAACAAAATAAAGGATTTATATTTACGACCGCTTAGCCTAGTGGGTAGCGACCCTGCCTACGAAGCTGGAGGTCCCGGGTTCGAATCCCAGGTCGGGTCAGTACATATATGATGAATATTGATACTGGTACCGGGTCTTGGCTGTTATATGTATGTGGTGTTTTCGCTTGGTACCCAAAACACAAGCTAATGATTAGTTTGGGGCTTAGACGTTGTTGTCATGTATACGTTATTATTATTATCATATGTTTTAAACATAGATGTACATCACTACGACGTCACATAGATATAGATCAGTTGTCACTATAGCTAGGTATGGGCCAGATTTCCCATGTGCAACTATGGTGATGCCGCATCCGTGTAATGTATCAATGGTTTTAAATTAAAATCCAGTCTTTATAAACAAACAATCAGTGTTGGAAACAGCGGAGTTTTAAAACGCCGACAAACGTTTCATATTCTCTTTGTTTTATAATTTGAATACCAATTGTTTCTTTATTGGAGCTTGCTCTGTCTATTGAAGAGATAAAAGAACTTGACACATATTTTTTCTATAAGGTAGCATGAAAACAAACTCTGCTCGTTCTCCACAAACGAAAGTAAACATCTGAATGTCAAGTTTAAGGTGAACTGTATTCGCGAACCACGAATAATTTCTAAGATGAGTAATAACATAAGATTTCCTTCATTAGAAAGGCGAGTTATGGCTGCGGCTCCTGGCCGGGTCAAGTACCACTTGCCCCCGATAGAGATTTGTAGATGGCGCCCCACGCACTCCCGGGCGCTCTTCCTAAAACTCTGCTTTTCCTTCTTTGTCCTTTGTTACAAAACGTTTCACTTCGGATTTAGGCGTTTCGGGGAAGGTCGGAGATTGCGAAAATGTATCAAGAATTTATTTCATATTTCGTTTTTCACACAAAAGATAAACGCTGAAATGTTGTATTCGTATATGTACTATTGTGCGGACGGGCCAAAAGTGTATTTACTTTAATATCACTCGAGGATGTCGCAATAAGGAATACGACATAATACAATGTCCTTTAACATTGAAGAGTGTACGACATTGTTATTAATTCAATGTTGTTTAATATCCTAAAAAGTATAGTTTATATAACTTGATTATGCAAATATTTCATCACTGTATATTATAAAAAGTTACTTACGTCTTTCATCTTGTATGTTATGTGATGTCAATGGTTATGTGTCTATCTTGTCGCTTATAATTAAATATCGAATGAACCGGTTTAGATTTTTAATGTATTGTTTGAATTCATTGCTTTTTTAGTATATAGGCGTACAAAGAATAGGGAGTGCCAGTGTACTAAAAATTAATGTCATTATCGAAATATTTGGAGAATGGCGGTCGACCTAAGTAGTATACTCAATTTAAATCAAGGTTTTGAAAGTGTCAGTAACCTGGTAACACGCAAGAAATATATCATACTGAACTATTTTTTCTATTTTTTATTTTAGTAGATACTTTACAATCGTAACAAACATCCCGATTGTGCCAGCTAACTCAAACAGAGCGCACTATAGTTATAAAAACGATTGTCTCTACTACGAGTACTCATTGCTTTATGCTATCAAACGTAACAAAGAGTAACTATTTACGATTGCCAACGCGACACTTCATGATTGGCCAGTTAAGGTTGTACACATTGAGTAGCCAACGTTCAATTTGGACTTTATAGGGGTCTCTTTTTCTGCGATTAGCGCTGCACCCGCGCTGAATCTATTTCATTTCAACTAAAACTTATACAGGTCTACACGTGTGAAAATAGATTTTAAACGGAACGAAAAACTATTTTTATTAAATTCTAATACCTGCTCTGCTTTAGCACATTAGCACAGAAATATGTGCACAAAATAGTGGAATGTACTTTATTGAAAATAATACAGTCAACTAACTTGTAAAGGCGCAGTAATTACTGTGAAACTAAAAATATGCTGACCTAAATGAATCTTCCATGTTTTTATTTATTAAAAATAATATTTTGCCTTAAAAGAAGAGCATTAATGGGGGCATATATCTAATTTACGAAGTCGGTGCCAAGTCATTAATTTTACTTTTGTATTGTGTCATATATTCGTTATAGTTGTGAATATATCATTTTTATAATTTTTATTACCTGGTAAGTACCCTTTTAAAGTATCTGAGTTGGCACCGACTTCGTAAACTATATGCCCCCATTAATGCTCTTCTTTTAAGGCAAAATATTATTTTTAACTTTTTAGTTTATGTTTTTGAAGGCGGTTTTAATTTTATTTGTAAAATTTTATTTTAGTCCTCAATTTTTTGTTATAAGTTACGGTACGTTATTTGTATTTAGTATGAATAGGGCTTCTAAACGCGCTACTCAAACGAGACAGCGCCAAACTGTCGACAAATCGCAGGAATATTCCCTAACTCCTAACTGTTAAGAGGTACTGTAGCTTCCATCATCAGCTTAGCAGTATGAGATAATGACTACCAGACGCAATCACCCAAATAACTAAAAAAAAATGAACAAACGCACTAGTCGCCACTACGATTTTCGAAGGTTCTCCTCGATTTCTCTGGGACGCCATCATCAGATCCTAGTTTCCTTATCACGGTACCATGCTTGGGACACCTACTATTAAAAAAATCATCCAAATCGGTTCATAAACGACGACGTTATCAGCGAACACACATATAAAAAAATATATATACGATCGAATTGAGAAACCTCCTCCTTTTTTGAAGTCGGTTAAAAATTGTATTACATCCGTAAATTTCTAAAAGAAAAAAATAATATTTTGATAGTTCGACGGTTGCTCCTCAAAATCTTTCTTGTATGACAAGCATTTAAAAGTTCTTCAAAACAAATTTTCGTAAGACACGAAATTTCGCGATGCATTTTATCGCAGATTTGGTATTTGATAGAAGAAATAAATAATAATGAAAATTATGTATTTTCCTTACAACAATCAGTTCACGAATAAATAGAAAAAGAAAGTTAAAAAGTGCGAGTAGAACTTGCGCTCTGAGGGTTCAGTACGTAACATCATTACCAGTGAAGCGATTGTGAATGATATGAGAACATACAATTAGAGATTGGACCTTCCTTGCGCCAACATTCAATGAAGATTTTCCTGTCTCCTTTGATGTTGATTCGAATACACATATATAATGATAGAGGTTAGCAATCAAATTCACGAATCTACGTGAATAGAACTCTCGCAATACAGAGCACTGCCAGCGTCCGCGGTCCACAATGGTGCTTTTGTTGCACACTGCCCATTTCCGATTACCAGATTGAATCGTCCGTCTGTCATAACGCCGTTCCAATAATCGCCGCAGCGCAACGACCATCATTTATGTAGAATACGCTATTGTCATGGAACAACCCGTTCTCGTACATACGACCGGCCATATCTACACCACAAGTTCCACATTCGAAAATGTTATATAAATTTAACACCGAACATCGAATCGTGATCAAGCTTAATATCAGTGTCTTATTATTCGTTTTTAGGGTTCCGTAGCCAAATGGCAAAAAAGGAACCCTTATAGTTTCGCCGTGTCCGTCCGTCTGTCTGTGGTTTTTCTCGGAAACTATTGGCAATATACAGATGAAATTTGGTAGGTAGATGTAATCTAGGAACCGCTACACAACGACGTAGTGAAATTAATCGCCATATATGTACTTAACTGAAGTATGAAAAAAAATTTCATCGTATACTTATTAACGCGAGAGGTACCAAACGGGAGGTCTTAAAAAATGATATCAAGGTTTCAAACAATTTTTTTTATTTAGTCAACAAACTTCTAATTTTATTTTGCCATGCCCCCCCCCTCCCCCCGCCTACCAGCTAAACCGTTGTTTTTGGATGTGTGGAAAAATTTATGACATGAGTATATATAACGTGGTTAAAAGGAAAACTATCACAGCTAACTACACTGTATTATTTAAGGAGTAATAGATTAACTTATGAAAAGTACATTTTTAAGTAAAAATTTTGTAAAAATTGTATAGAAAATGACAGCGTTTAGTCAATAGGCCTTAACTAGATGCATTTTATCTTTGTGATGTTGTTGTAAAAGATAATTTAAAAAAAAACTTTTATGATGAAAACTACATCGTATTACTAGGTACTATAAATTTACGCTTTCCTTTGCAGAGCTTATTTTCTTCACAATCGATACTAAAAGTCAAAGGTTCACTGTAATAATATAAGTAATAAAAACTGTCTCTAGAGCTATCAGTGCACTCATGCTATTACTTTTCGGATTAGCCAGAGAGGATCGAGCACCTTCTAAATAACGAAATAAAAATGACATATATTAGTACAATAATTCTTAAATTACATAATAACGAATAATGGTTAAATTCGATTAACGTCGCACTCGTTTTTTTATATTGTATGGTGGTACGGAATCCTTCATGTGCGAGTCCGATTCGCACTTGGCCGGTTTTTTATTTACATAACGCTCAGACATAACGTTTGGCACGATTAGGTGTGGTTCCCGAGCAAAAAAACATGTTATTTTATTGGCAATAAAATCATATACCAATCTACCGTCATAGAGCTTATTTTATAACCTATTCGCTACAGCTGACCATAATTATATCATGTCAACTTAAACGCATTATAGTTTACTGGTGTAATTTTTGCGTCAACCAGTTGTATAATCTTGATTCTCAAGTACTGAAATTTGAACTGAAATTTATTTATTTTATTTCACAATTGACCATTCCCAAATTTTTTAACTAAAACCCGTTATATTTTATTTCGATATTTGAAAATTTTTGTTTTTAGTTCGGTATTTACGTAGATATATATTGAAAATTCTTACAGAGTGACGTCACCGGATGGCATTATGAGTTTAACCATTGCCGTTATATAGTTATAAAAACAATGACACTATTATTATTGACCGTTCTGAGACTGAAATTATTTTTTTATTAAAATTGCCTGTTGTTTCGAAATAAAATATAACGGACTTTTGTTAAAAAAATTGAGAATTGTCAATTGTAAACATATTGCATACAGTATACACATAAACTAAAACCAACACTTTAAAGTTAGACTGTCTTACGGTGCTTATAAACAGTTTGCCACACACTAGGCAAAATTTGCTTGTCCTGTGGTGACTAGAAGTAATTATTCTGTATTATGAGGATTTATTATGCAAACGTATAATATAATTTTGAGCTGACTAAAAATAACTTGCATAGAATTTTGGTGACTTGATTATGAACTTGAGCTTAGATTGAGCATGGGTGTATAGAAAAACTACATTAAATACATTGCCCAATAAATGCATTTATAAAATTTTGCCTTAAAAACATAGTGTTAGCTTTAGTAAAATAGCATAAGAATATAATAAACATTTAGATATACTACAATGCGTTTTAGCTGACGGAAACGGAGTCTGTGGAGCGAAACTAATATTAAGTAATATTGTACATAAATAGGTATCTTTGATCGTTTTATTTATCGGATAGCTGTGCCATATCGGTCAATTTTTAAAATAAAAAAATAATATCTCGATAATTCAATAACCATACCGTATGTGATTTTTGCCATTATTTTTATTCATCATCATCATCATCAGCCCATTTTTACCCTACTGCAGGGGCTTAGGCCTCCCCCAGGGTGAGGAGGGGGGCTATTTTATTATTAGGGGGGCTTATTTAATTATATTATTATTTAATTATATTATTATTATTTTTATTATACTTCACAATATTACTACATCTTGAATAAATGCCCGATTTCAACTAATCCTGTATAAACATGAAAGTTTTGACTAACTTCACTGATCAATTTGTGTACTATCAGCCAAAAAAGAATGATTTTCGTAACAACGTATTAAATTAAACACCTACACATCAAAAAGAAATTTTGAGAAATTCAATTGCCAAATCGGTGAGAAATAATTTGAATTTATATTTAACATAATCTTAAATTAATTATAATAATCTTACGATTTGGAAATGTGATGGTCGAGGAACAATTTCTCAAGTGTTTGTTCTCGATTTCCCAAGTGTTCGTAACTAATAAAGTGTACCCACACAACGTTGTATAAGTTTTCTCTGGTAGATACTCAAGAGCACGATTCCCGTGAGAACGAAATATGCTATTTATAGTAACGGTATTAAAACAATGCGTTTCACACTTTAGCCAGTAAAAGCTTTGGAAAGCTTAAAAGCAGCTGCTACCGTTATGCGTTAGTGATATGATGAATTTGCGGCAATACAATATACTCATAAATGCAATAGCGTTTAGGTACATCTTAAGTTAAACTGTTCTTTTGATGATCGATTTCTTTTTAACCTCGTTCTTCGTTGATTCTCTTCTTTCTTATTTATGAGTCTTCTCGCATTTTTGTTCCGGTTTACAAAATGAAAACGTAAAAATATTTTTTACTTTCGTATCATTATGTACGTAATTATGATTTCTTCAATGGCGTTTATTTGAAATTATGGATGTATCGCGCACAAACTAAGAACGATACATTTGTAATCGATGATCGATGGTTCTCTTGTTTAACATAAATTGGATTTTCTTTTATTTTGTTATCCCCAATATCCCTAAACAATGAGATTAGTTTAATCTCGTTTCCTTAAATTTGATTTTTTATTACCATTTCCTATGTTATAGGTAAAAAAATCCTTAATCGAACTTTATTAATAATTTGTTTTCAGAAAATATATAGACCTATTGGTCGTATTGGTACATAGACCTAATGAAACGATGAATGTAGCCCCACAATTCACACATAAAGAGAAATGCTAAATCATTTACTTTATTTAAAAAAACCACTTAATTAAAAATGAAAACGTATTTTCATCTGCAATTCATTTCAGTTATATATGTACCTATAAATAAATTCTAGTACGTCATTTATCAAATTGTCGGCAAAAGGATACTAATGTTGATGATGGTTGATGTGTACCAATATGTGTACCAATTTCGCTGGCGCCAATTCGAAGGAAATAAAGTTTCTGCACATTATTCGCCAATTGCATGTACGCGTAGCGGTGATCGAATATTTTATTTTTTTAACTCCCGATGTCGAAAACGAGGAGTGTTTATACGTTTGAGGCCTATAAACCAAAGCCTGGTTCATTTCAATTTAAATAATCTTACCTGTACACACCCAAGTAGTATGGCTTTGTATGGCTTTACAAAGACTCGTTCTACGACTGATACGGGCGCAGCTCTTTTGACTCATTATATTTTAATACATAGGAAAAATCACAGAATGCTACTGATGTTTTAACAATTTGTCTAAAGATTTTCATTGTGTTGTACAAAACACTTTAATAAGTAAACGCAGTGATTACGGTGTCATAGGTTGATTAATTTAATTGCATCGTACTTGAGTTGTATAACACAATGTGTTTATATAAACGGAGTGCAGTCTGTCGGAGTAAGCTGGCTCATGGGTATCCCACAGGGTTCGATTCTAGGACCTTTCCGCTTTTTAGTAGGTATACTTTCTTTGCGCATAATACGTGTAACAACATCGTACTGTTTGGTGATGATAATAATTTAATTTTTAAAGTTGACAGTTGTAAACAGTGGGTTTGAGTAGATTTTGCCTTGGTTTAATACAAATAATCTGTTATTAAATGCAGGAAAAAATAAATACAATAAATTCGCTGTTCCAAATGTCTGCTGGTTTAACCGGGATAGTTTTTAGCTATATTTGTATCTGTATTTGGGTCTCTCTGCGGATCGAGACGAACCGATTTTAATGCGTTTTTACGTTGAAAATGTTTTTCGATCGTTGAATTCTAAGCCCCATTTTATGAAATAAGGGGATCATTCGAAATCATTGAAAGTTGGCTAGGTGCCGGAATGTATTTGGGGTCAAAAAGCGCGTATGGACGAGAGCTACCCATATGCTATAAGATTTGTTGAAATCGGACCAATAGGTTTTTCGAAATTTCAAAAAATGTCCGAAATTTGACCGGAAAAAGTCTGACTTTTTTTAACTTCCGACTTGATATTTCAGAACTGAGAGTAGATAAGAATAAAAATCAAAAATGCTTTACTACCTACTAGAATCCCTACGTTGAATTTTCAATGTATACAATCGTTTCGGGAAGCGCGAAATCTGTGAATTGTTTGTTTGTAGGCTGAATTCGTCTGAATGATTCTTAAATATTTTTTATTAATTTGTAAGTTCTTTATATGAAATATCAACAAATGTTTAAATATTTATAAACATTTTAGATATTTTACAAAAATGGCACTCAATCTCCATTCTGAAAAGAAAATTTTATATTACAATTTAGTAAAGACATTCGCATATATTTCTTAAAACCACTCACGACTGTTAACAGAATATACGAGAGTAGTTATGGAAGTTTTACAGTCGGTTTATAACCACAGCTATAACTCAGTATTGTACGCCACTTTATGTAAATGAGGGGGATGAATTATGTGTACTTTTGTAAAATTTCCATTGTTTCAGCTGACGTTTCAACCCCTGTTCTGTTTTAATTTTCATACAGTTAAGCTTGATTCTATGTTGATATTGTAGAAGCAGAAATCCACACGCTGCGTCTTTAGGGAGTATATAGAATACGCCATGATAGTCACGACAAACGGGGAGTTTATTTGATGCTTTTATGATTTAAGGATGTTTTAGTTTAGGTGTTTAGGTCACTCAACTATGTACTAGTAGGTCCGACGCCCCGAACCAAATGTTTGTGCCATAAGCGTTGTTGCCGACCGGCAACAACTCACTCAGTCACTCGTCTATGCTCATCGCGACCACGTGCCAAAAGCGTGATTACACAACAATTCAAAAATACCGTCGTGGGTGTTAAAAACGTGTAAAAATCAATCAATTGCAAATAATAAAAAAGATAGTGTCATAATTTATCGTCGATAATTAAAGAAAACAAAACTAAAACCATCCAAAACTAATTTTTGTACCTAGATTATTGTCTCCTGTTTCCGCCAACTTGTTTTAACTACAAGTAATGTCACGACAAGTGTAATACCTATAAAATATTTGTATAATACTTGCAATTCTGTGTATTCTAGTGGAAACGAACCGAGCATAACATGTATGAGACATGTATAATACACTTTATACTATAGAAGAATATTTTATTTATTGCTTCTTTATTGTTGTAAGTGTGGACACTTACACGCGGATTGGGTCAATGGACACACGGCAGGTCACAATCAAAGTTACTCCCCTCCTTCCACGACCCATAAATGCACACCTCCGCTACCTATAGTCGAACAGAAATAAATGTTATTTTAATTTTTATACCTCAAATTGGTATGTTTATGTTTTGCTATTAAAGACAGATCTCAATCATGCACATGTGATACATTTATGAAAAGTAGAATAACCAAAGCAGTTTTTGACATAGGTTGAACAAATAAAAAAACTTTATTTTAATAAAAATTTTTAAATGTTTTGATTTATTTTATTGATTCGACATTACACAACTTTGACCGTTGTCAGTGTTGTCACGGAGACAGACACGGAACCAACTGTGTATTTAAATATTAGATTAGTAATTAGAGAAATGAATAAAAATATCTGGAGAAGTACAGTATGTTCAATTCATTAGATAATTCAAGTAATGTGAGATAAGTCAGGGTATTGATGAAAATACACAAAAATAAGATTAAAAAAAAACCGTAAAACTTTTCATAGAGGTAAGTTGACTTAATCTGATTGTAAATAAGTTGTACTATCCAGGAAAAAAATTCGGGGGTCGATGTACCAAACAGCCTGTATACTTGTGTCTTCTACTACACTTTTATTTAATACTAGCTTGCGCCCGCAGCTTCGAACGGACGTTACCCCGTGTAATTGTTTTCCATTTTCAGCACTGTTCTCATTCCCTTACACACTTTTACTCTCATCTAACTCTTGCTTACTTCTCTTTGTTATAAAATGTACTGATTCTTTCTCACTGTCATTCCCACTCGCATTACCATTTCACGCCTATATCCTATAGCGTCACGCCCCGGTTTCGAATGGGCGTACCTAATATCTATCTAACTAAAAGCCTATCAATGCATGTACCTAATTTTATAATGTAGTATAAAGGTATGATGGATAGAGACTATTATATATAAAGGCTTCGGACTCAACGTCTAAACAACGACTAAAATGGAAAGAAAACAATTTCTCAAATGTTTTTGTTGATAATATCTACTATAGCTCGTCAACATAACAACTCAACTCAAAAGTAAAATTGGTTGACAAACAGATACTAAATTGTTTTGTTTTTACCTATTTATAAATGGAGATTAAGGAAAATATATAAAATAACCATTTTTGTAAACCTTATCTTTTGTATACTGTATATTGTGTTTTTACATAAGCAAAGAGTGTGGTACAATTCAGTAAACCTTAACTTGGTGTTTATCGTGGCAGAAGCAATTTTAATTGTCTCTATTATAACATCATGTGGGGGTAATCCGACGCTTATGCTCTATAATAATTATGAAAGCATTTGGATTTGAAGAAACTGAGATGTAAATAATTTAAAAAAGTCATAAAACATTATTTGCAACATTTCAAATCGAGAATTGCGAAACAGGGAAATGAACTTAATACGTTTACGTTGACAAACTTTTGCTATTAAATTGTAAGTATGTCCTACGTAGAGAAATCAATTTTATGGTCTAATAAAATCAGTTTCAGTATCAGTATCAAACTATAATCTGGATTATTGTTGCTACTAATAAATTTGAATCAGCCTGCAAGCACTTGCGTACAATAAAAATTGAACCAGTAAATGCACAAATACCATGTTGCTTGGAGTCTCCTCACCAACCGACTACCAGGTATTCAGAAGTTTGTTATTTAATTTGGCGTCTCGTGATGCGGGCGACAGCGCACCTCAGTTCATCGTTGTGGAAATTTAGACAAGTTTCTGTTTCATTAAGAGGCGTTTTAGTGCGCGAGGTGCGCCCTTTGTGAATAAAGTACCAAAACGCGGCTCCGCACAAAGTTTTGAAGGGGCTTCTTCGTTAGTAGTTCACTTGCAGTTCTTCCTTCCATTCACAATACGTTATTCATGCGATTTATTTTTACTAACTTCTGGTATTAAATAGAATTGAATAGACAAATTTGTCAAAGAATATTAGATAGGTCCATTTAGTTGTGTACATATAAAAACTTTTCTGTTGAAAAATGAAACCAGTGAAGTGTCTTAAAATTTTTGATGCAGTTTTTTTTTAAAAGGGCACATTAATAAAGTCTATATTCGGAGCTTGGTTAAACTTAATAAACAAATTCTACTGTATTTTATTTCAATAAAAGATATACCCAATATTCTATGTTACTTAACCTGACTTCTAGGCGAAAAACAAATAAAAAAAAACTATCCTTCTTTGAAAAAAAAAACATAAAATAAATTCCCTACAATACAAAAAATATCGAAGCAATTTCACAACCGCACTACCACTCAGTCGGCCATTATTTACTACAATCGTATTTTATCTAGATGCCCCCAGTTTGTAATGGAGGCAGCGACCACAAACATTAGCCAAAAAACATTGGAAACAAATAGTAAGAGATACATCCTAAAAGGTTTAGCGTTCTATTGCGGTCGCCTCCAGACGAAGGGAGATTTCTCTTTTTTTGTACAAATTGCAACTTACCAAGTAAATCTGTTTGTTACTGGAAATAATCATTCTCGAAGTAGAAAATGTCTAAATAACTTTAAACAAAAATATGTAAATGGCCAAATGCGTGATATAAATGCTAACTGCGTACCTACATGTACCAGGGTCGCAGCAAACGCCAGTGGTGAGCGTTATTAAAATTCTATTAAGCGACGGTAGGTAACGGTTGAATGCGATTTAAAGGCACAGAATTCTTATGGGATAACTGCAATTTTTAATTAACGCCGTTTTTTGCCAACTTGCGGATGAGGCTGCACAAAAGTGCACACAGAAGCTCGAATTGCTCACTCCAACATAAACATGTTAAGTATATGATTTAAGAATTAACTTTTACAATATCATTGCCCGGTTTAACTACGACTGAACATCAGAATTTTACGTTGTGTGTGGACATTAAACTGTTTGATTTATTAAACCTTTTCACAGACTCAATATTACGCTTAGTCCTATGAACGGTGTGTTTATTTTAATTTTAAATAATCTTATATTGTAATTATACTGTGGAACTTCTAAAAACGGTTTAGGTCATAATATTTTTTTTTTAAATTAACTATAATTCAGTTAAACGTTAAGTAGTCATAATGCGTTAGGCTCGTAAAAAGGTCGGTTCAGAATTATAATGACAACATAATTGTAGTGCTTCGTGATAAACAATGGAACGAACTAGTATTAATTCCCAGGGTAAGATAAAAAAAATGTTAATTTGTGGGCGGCATCGGTATGGTGGCGGGGATGGTGCTTGTATAGAGTTCACGTCACATCGTTTCGTAAGATACTGGCCATACCGTTCAGACGAATTTAAAACTATAAAAAAGTTTTCTGAACAAGCATACGGTTCGCTATAGCTTACACAGCTTTTGTTATGGCCAGCGGTTAGGTTATAGGGAAGCGGGGTTGCGCGGGGGATCAAGGCTGACGGGCCGCCGCGGGCTACCTGTCGTAATTTTAGAGCTCCGAGAGAACAAATTACTCATAATAATAAATGCACCTACTAATTTTCGAAAAGCAACCTTTAACTCTTTCTGTGAAACCGAGTTTACCGGACAGATTAAATCTGATTCATACCGGACGGTGTAACGACCGGACTGGTTGGATGCGATGCTGCCCGGCGTATAGTGAAAACTTTAACATAAAATTACTAGTTTGCGGTCGCCGTTTAAAGAGTAATGTTTTCTAAATTCCATAGTTTATAGAACTTGTCATTTTAGTTAGCTATTCAGAAGATAAACTGATTGCAATGCAGTTGTTTTTTTTTTTTTGTAAAGGTAAGTTCTATAAGATGGTTCTAAGATATGTTTCGTTACTCGAAGCCACCATGGGGATTTACGCAGTTTTATCAATTAGTTTATAAAAGTTGTACGATGTTTAATAAAATTGTAAATATTCAGAATATGAGCAATTGTACCTATTACATTACATAACGAAAATATTCCAATTTGTGTTTTTTTTGTCCTCGTTTACGTCTTATTAGGATATTTTCTACCGGGTTGAGTTTTATCAGAGATTTTTATTTGTAAAGGAAGTATTTTTTTCCAATTGTGACTAAACTTCTCGAGTTATGATTGTTTCGTAGTGTGATAAAGTAGTCTTAATTGATCCGCGTCTAACTCAGAAGGCTGTCAGTGAGGCGTCGTTGACATGGGCATGAAATATGCAACCTCTTCGTTCTTTATTAGAAAGCTGAAGTGTCAAAGAAAATGTGAAAATGTATCAACTCGCATACGAATCAAAAAATTATTATGTTCGTTCTCGTATATTAAAGGCAGTTTTTCGTATATGTGAATATTAAAACTTTGTATTTGGTACACATTTGAAGCCCCGAATGAGGCTTCGAAAATTTTATGCGTTTCGATCATTTGGTTTTGCCCTAGCTACATAAAACTTGTAATTTTAGAAACCTACAACCACTTTTCTTTCAAAACATTTTTCATGTGGTGTTTCCTTAAGGATACAAGACAAATTATATTATTTTACAGTAGCTAATTTTACGAAGTGATTTCTTTCTGAAGTGCCAGTGTTTCATCCAAAGGAATTATTTCACTTATTTCAAAACGTTTTGTTAGGTACATTATAGCGTGTTTTGGTTTAATTTGTTTTAAAGTTTCACATTCTACACCAAATTTAATTTTAACTAACTAAATGGAATAAACTTATGGAAACAACTCGATCTCTGTTGCACTTAGTGTAACCTAGTTTGTCGTAGAGTTTGTTTGGAAGCATCCTAAAATTGAAATTGAATTGAAAAGGCGGGGGTCGTTTACTCATTAAAAATTAATAAAATAAAAATATAATAACAAAAATTTTGCCGAAGAACTTTTTCCAAAAGAGTCTTCAGTTGTCGCTTAGTTTAGTTGTATTGTTAGTTGTTAAAATTAAAAACAAGGGTATATGGAATAAAGTCCATAGAATAAAATCAACAGCATTTGCGACCACTTTTTTAAAGGACAGTTTAGTTACCGTTAACCAGTAGGTTTGTAAAAGGTCCTGTTGACCGTAAAAGAAAACTATCAACGCTTACCACATAAACGGCAAAAAAAACGAAAAAAAAATGTACGAAACCTCTTCGCTAACTTTACAACATCCGTCCGTCGAGATATGGCCTCCGTGATCATTTGCAAGAGTTGCTAGTACAGTAAGCACATCAAGTGCGCTATTTGGATGCGAACATTATAAAACCTGTTTTTAAACCATATGGGGTATTATCTATTGCAACTGTACTATTTAAGAAAGGCGTACCAAATAGTGTAGCGCTTGCTAGTTGCAAGCCAAGCGCTCAATTTAAAATACAATAAAATACAAATATAATAAAACAAAATTAAATTATGTATGTCATAATTAATAAGGAACAAGAGCCCAGGATGCTCGGTCTTTTGACTTGAGGATTGTGGAATTTCATGGCATATAGACGATTGCGTGCGCTCGGTTCGTAGTGGAAGATAGAAGTGTCTTGCGAACATAAGCTTTGTATTCGAAGTATTGTAACAAGTAAGGCATGATTACGAAATATACAAAATCTTTTCCTTTCAGCATCCGTATCTTTTATATAAGCTCTATAAAGCTGAGACTCAGAATAAGATAATTAATAGAGAAAGAATATTCAAGAGATATAAAAAATCTCTCTTTAAAATAGTATCCCAAAGGCGATTCCAAAATTAGCAGGATATCGAAAAATATACTTGTTATATCAATTAATTGACACTTTTGAACAAATAGTTATCTGTGAAGAATTATTTCGCCACTTTTTTACAAGACACTACTGCCGCTAGCTCGTCAAGAGCACAGTGCCCTTGGTATATTACTTGACGTGACGGCTCAGCAATGAAAATATATTTTTATTGTATTCATTTTAATATGATAGTTATCGTAATAAACTTATGGTGTTCTACTATGAGAAAAAAATGTTGATTCATACATTGTGTATTCAGTTTTTGAAATTAGAGAGTAAGATAGTTCACCTGCTGCGATGACGCAACGTCCTACAATCTCTGTAGACGGGATCCAAATTATAAACGAAAAGAGAAATATACCGATTATTCTACTGTATTGTGTTCTAAATTATAGTAACATAATGTCTTTGACAGTGTCGTGATAGCCCGAGCGCAGCGAACCTATTTCGAGTTTAAAAGGCCGTGCGGCCGTGGCTCGAATCCGGGCGTGTACCAGTGAGTTTGTTTGTGACTTAAGTACATAACTATCACTGACTCCTTGCCTCGGAGAGCACGTTAAGCTGTCGGTCCCGGTTACCATCAACAGATGGTAGTCTTTAAAATCCACCAACCCACACTGGAGCAGCGTGGTGGATTAAGCTCCAAGCCTCCTCACCCTGGGGGAGGCCTAAGCCCCTGCAGTGAGGCATAATGGGCTGGTGGAATGAAATACCTTTGAAACGTAGAATATTTATATGCGCGTTTTAAAGTATTACCTACGGGCAATAAGTCCGCATGTGACTTACGCGACCCGAGCACAGAGCGATGCGTGCGAGTTACTGCCGCATAAAATTCGAGTTGGACCATTTAACTTAATAGAAGAATATATTGCCCAGTCCGTTCAATTTCGTAATTTGGACGGCCGATTCCGATTCTACTCCAAAACACATTTAACTGAACGTGCATACGTTCTTTTATGTTTCTATATTATAAATTTCAATGTTTCACAAGCCGGACCGTGCCCGTGTCCGTTTGTCAGCTGCGGCTGTTGGGCCTCCGCAACATTTACAACTCGAAGATCAAACACGGCTCTCTGAAACTTAGCCACGAATATTTATGCGTCGAACGGCCGTTATTAATACCAGCTCAAATGAAATCTATGTTGAGGGAACGAGATTCATTTTGAAAAGTATTTTATGAAATATATCATTTATGTCCGTTGAAGTTTAAGTAAAATATATTTTATACTAGAAATAGTGACACGAAGAGAAAGTAGAATAATATTCATGCACATCAGATTAAATTTCAGTTCAAATAATAATAATACCTGGGACATCGCACACAGCGCCATCTAGCCCCACAGTAAGCAAGTATTATGCTTGTATTATGGGCCGTAGACAACTGACATACATACTTCGTCTTTATAATTCGTATATAGATATTTTACACTCAGCCACGGAACAAATAGAAATATATATGTCCATGCACACAAATATTTGTACCGGGTGGGAATCGAACTCACGACCTTTGATTTTGAAAATAGGGTCTCTACCCACTCGTCCAATTAGCCAAGAGAAAATTATTCAGAAAAGTATTGTTAATTACAGGAAAAGTACAAGAAAATCTTTAGTATGTTTATGACAGTCAATTTATTGTTGCAAACATTATTATTAGGTATACCAGCATTTGGGAAATACACATTTTATACTAAAGATATATGTGTATAGTAATACAGTAAAGTGCGAGTGTTTGTAGGACACGACAGTTTTCACCTCTCACACGTCTCGCATCAGACGCGACACCTTTTAGGCGAGCTGTTACCTGCCAAGTTTGCACATTAACAGGTCGTATATAAAACTCACACCAACAGTATGCTACCTTAACAACACGTCACTCTGGAAACATCCGCACTAAATCATATAGTACATGCAGATATGCTACGGGTAAAGTTAAAACAGGGATCACACCTAGGTTTATCCGGGTAAACTTAAAATCGAAATTATCTCTAAATTACTCGTGCTTCGGGCATTACCCAGGTAAAGCTAGTTCTATTTAACATTGACCTGCGCAAAAAGATCCCATTTAGTACTAAAGTAAACATCATCATCATCAGCCCATTTTTACCCCACTGCAGGGGCTTAGGCCTCCCCCAGGGTGAGGAGGGGGACTTGGAGCTTAAGTCCACTACGCTGCTCCACTGCGAGTTGGGAACTGTAACGACCGCCATCTATTGACAGCGTCCGGGACCGACTCCTTAACGTGCCCTCCGAAGCACGGTGTTAGTGATATTGTGTACTTAAGTCAGAAAAACTCATTGGTACACGCCCGGATTCGAACCATGGCTCTATGGCCTTATAAATTTGAGACAGGTTCGTTGCGCTCTGGGCTATCACGACACGTCAAAGTGAACATACGCCTCGATAACAGTGGTCTCGAGATTAGGTTAAGAACGCGCTAGGTCATTTGTAGTCCGGAGTAGGTATTTTCAAAAGCTTCTTGTATATAAATACGACCAGATGTCTAAGCGAGAGTAATCTTTACACCAGTCTATCGGTCTGTTTGCCCGAGCTAATTTCAGGAAGGGTTCGGTTGATTACAATGAAATAAATTGTGAAAAAATGAAAAGGTCTTTTAGACACTTTCAATGTTTTAGAATAACTCTTATGTAACAATTTGCCATAAAACAGTTACAAATGTGTAATTAAAGTAATTATGCCTCGATCGAAATATAATCAAAAACCGATCACGCAAAAAATGTTCAACAATAACACAAAAGCTGTATTTAGGAAACGATGATTTTTTTTTGAAGTAATTTTATAATTATGAAATGATTGTGCAAATACTATTGTATGGCGTCCTTAAGTAACCAATTCTTGTTTAGTCACTCCAGTTAGTACTCGTGTAAACGAGTCGTGCATATTGTGATATTTCATGTACTAGAAGAAATATACTGTAACATGCCTGCCTCGTGCCTGCCTGTGTTTGACGCTACTAGAAATGCCTAAAAAAAAGAAGCCGGTATTTCGTTTTTTATGTATTGCATTCTAAAATAATACCAACAAAGAACAATGGTTTTTGATTGGACACCAAACTGTGAGCCCCGGGGTCATCCGAACACCCGGCGGGCCCCCTTCGGTAGTGGACTGTATGGATTAAAACAACTGGCTTCAGTATTACACCGCACCGGCTTCTTTCACCACGCCGCGCCACTGTCTGCTCTTCTGTCTTGTGTGCTGGTCCGCTGCTCTCCGTCGACTGAATGCTACGGCTTTTTTTTTTTTTTTTTTTTTTTTCCCTTGCGACGGGAAGGCGGATAAAACTGCTGAGCTTCCGCGCGCCCGGACGCGCGGGGTATGTGGGAGTTGCACCCACTAAACAACCGCCTGAAGCAGAATAGGGACGCGTGTCGTTAGCCCGAAAGCTCCTACGACTTCATCGAAGCGGCCAGACGGCACACTAGGGTGTCGCCGGCGCGAAGTTGTCGGGTGACCCCTAGGGGTTACTCGAGGCGAAATAATACCAGAGGCGCGGGCCCCCGGTTGAGATTAACGTTATTAGTATAACGTGAAAAGTATTTTATTGATCACTCATTTGAGGTGAGGTCAGTAGGGAGCGGGGGTGGGGGGCGCGGGAGCGCCCCCACTTCAGGTTCGACTTGAGAGTCGCCCGAGAAAGACTCATTGGCTTTAGTCAGCTGCTCGACTTCGAGAGTGAGGTCGTCAGGCTGATCTGTCAGAGCATTCCGTGGTCTTCTTAGGAAATGATAAGGAGGAGGTGCCTCGTAAGTGGCAGCTGAAACTATCAATGGATTGCTATGATTTGTGGCTCTAGTGAAAAAGCGCTCTGATGCGTCTTTCATGTATTTTGAGATTGTAGGGAGCTCTAAGTCTCGATGTAAAACTGAGTTTCTGACGTACCAGGGTGCGCCAGTCGCCCTTCGACAGAATTTATTTTGGACAATTTGGAGTCTGTATAACAGATTTGGTGCTGCATGGGCGAAAACGGGGGATGCATAAGTCATCACCGGCCTGATACATACGGTGTAAAGAGTACGCTTATTGCGTAGAGACATTTTACTTTTAGGGCCTAACATGCCGCTAAGGCGGGAACTATAAAATTTGGCTAAGTTGCAAACACGGTTGATGTGATCTTTGAAATGGAGGTGTTTATCAAGCGTGATGCCTAGATATTTGTAATTGTGTTGCCACGGAATGGGCACGTTATCCATTCGAAGATGGGAAAGCTGGTACGGAACAACACTAGTTAGTCTAGTTTTGCTGTACCTAAAGTGTATTGCTGCTGATTTTTCTGGGTTAATCTCGATTTTCCAGAGGTGAAACCATCGTGTCAGCTCATCAATGGCTCTCTGGAGGCGAGGAATTGTAAGTACTGAGTTACTACTGCGTAAATAGAGTGCAGTATCATCCGCGAATAGGGAGAGTTGGACGCCGTTAGTGGGTTGCGGTATGTCGTTGGTATATGCCGCGTATAATAAGGGTGATAATGTGGAGCCCTGCGGGACACCGGCTCTAATTAATCTTTTGGAGGAAAGGGATTGTTCGTGTTTGAACAGGAAATTTCTATTACTGAGATAGCTATGAACAATAAGAATTAGTCTGTCGGGGACATCTAGCGTGTATAACTTGTAGATGAGGCCGGCGTGCCAAACTTTATCAAAAGCTTTGGCGACGTCGAAAAATACCGCGGTCGCTCTGTGCTTCCTTTTGAAGCCTTCGGAAATATATTCTACAAGTCGGAGGGCTTGCTGAGGGCAAGAATGGTGTGGGCGGAAGCCGAATTGTTCGTTGATTATAAGGCCTTTGCCTAAAAGGTGATCGCTTAAGCGCGAGTATAAAATTTTTTCGTAGAGCTTGCCCAGTCCCTTGAGGAGACTTATGGGGCGGTAGCTCGAAGGGAGATCTACGGGTTTGCCTGGTTTGCGGATGCCGATGACTAAGGCTTCCTTCCAGGCGTCGGGAAAGTGGCAGTTGTTCAAACATGCATTGAAGATTGCGGCTAGGAGCGTTATTAAAGGGAATGGGAGGCATTTGATAGCCTTATTACTAATACCATCAAGGCCCGGCGCCTTTCTGGATTTCAATTTTCGAATGTGGCCGCCTAACTCGTCTGCGGTGACAGGTGGGAGGTCGGAAGTAGGAGGGAGGGAGGTGCGTTGACGTACCTCCTCCTCGACGCGTGAAACGTGTTCTAAGTTAAAAGGAGCAGAACTAGGAGAACATTGTTCTTCGAGGCTGTCGGCTAAGCATTCAGCCTTATCGTTATCTTCGAACGCTAGGGAGTGGTCGGCCTTCTTAAGAGGGGGGGTGGCCGTGTGTCCGTCACTTTTCAGGGCTTTAGCTATGCGGTAGTACGCTTTGTGGGTGGGATGAATTTCCTCCATAAGCGTACTCCAGTTATTATTTCGGAATTCACGTACACGTGCCTTTACTGCGCGTTGAAGGGCGCGTGCACGGGACCTATACTCAGGAGTAGGGTATGCCGCCGCGCGGCGTAGGGCAGAGTTTTTTGCTCTCACAAGTTCGCGGACATCAGGCGGCAAACTCTGGCGGTTGCCCGTCGGAGCTTTCCGCGAGTTGTTTGCGACCACCGTATTGAGGTGGTTTGTGAGAGCACCTATGGCTAAATTGATGTCATCGACAGAGTTGATGTCATCAGGAATAGTGTTTAGGATTGGGGTGTCTGCTATCGCTAGTGTAGCCGACACCTTTTTCCAATCGGTTATTATTTTTGCCTCAGTCTCACTGGAGTTGGAGAGCGAGCCTAGTTTAAGTAATACGGGCAGGTGATCTGAGCCGAGGTCGTGGAGTACCTCGATCGAGGTCAGATTTAGCCCGACTCCTTTCATAATAGCTATATCTAGTATGTCAGGAGAGTGACTGGTTTGGGCGGGGTAGTGAGTGGGGCGAAGGGGAGCTATGATCTCGAACTCTAACTGCTCTGAGAGTAGAGCAAGTTTGCGACCGTTAGTATTTGTGGCTGTGCAATTCCACAGTGAGTTTTTGCAATTAAAGTCTCCGAAAAGAATTACGGAGTCGCCTAAGGCGAGAAGGATTTCTAAATCGCTTTGAAGTATTTCTTTAGTTGGTGGTAAATAAACAGAGACTATGACTACTGTATTATGACCGGTCATAGCGAGTCTGCAAGCTGTGGCCTCGATATTAGAAAGGTTTTGGATTACTAAAGGGCAGCAGTGCAGTACTCTTTTATAGTACAGTGCCGTGCCGCCTCCCCGGGAACCCTGTCTGTCAGTTCGTAGTTGCACATAGTTGCGCAGTTTGCACGATTTGGGCCTAGATGGCTTTAAGAGGGTTTCTTGAATTAAAATTATATCTAGTGAGTGTTCGTTAGCGCACTCATCTAGTTCATTAATACTAGAGATTAATCCGTAGGCGTTAAAGCTTAGGATTGAAATAGATTTGGGTTTAAGGCGTCCAATCCTACCTATTACGGTACGCGCTGATGCGTCCGACATTTAAATGCGGTCTAGTTTATTGATAAGTGTTTGGTAGCGGCAAAGAACTAACAGGCGTTCTGTGCCGTCGCGCGCTTTTTTAATGTCTGCGGCGAATTCCGCGATTTCGCGAGCGTTCACTACTCGAAGGATCGACGAGATAGCCTGTAGATCGGCTCCGAGTGATGAATCATCGTTTTTATTTTTATTGTTATTATTATTATTGTTAGTAGTTTGCACGCGTTCTATGCGGTTATTATTGGGAGCCGTGCGGCGGACGGACTCCATAAGGGGGCGCGGGGCAGCCTGTGGCGGCTGTGGCCTAAACCACGCGTTGTAAGCGGGAGCGGCGGGGCGGGGAGGAAACACGCCTCGCGGGCGCAGGGAGGGGAAGTTGATTTCGTTGGTGGCGGGTGGGGCGTAACTCCTATTATTGTATTTATTGAAAGAGGGTTTGGGTTGAGGGGCTCGTGGACAGCCCCTGTAGTTGGCCGTGTGGCCTTTTTTGTTACAGAGAACGCAGGCTGGAGTATCGCCTGATTCTTTGGAGAGTGGGCATTGGGCAGTTAAGTGCGGAATGAGGCACTTGACACAGCGGGGGTTAGCAAAACAGTTTGCTGAAGCGTGACCATATGTTTGACACCTATGACATTGGCCAGGAATACCTTTCCGGTGAGGAGCTTCAGTGCGAATGCCGGAGAGGCCACACACTTTAATTGTGGATTTTAAAATATTTAGGGACATATCTGATTTTTCGAGAATTAATGTGATTAAACCTAGTGGGGTGCCGTCCCGCAGTGACATGCGGTGGACGGCATGGATGGGGTAGCCTTGGGCGATCAGGTCGGCTTTTATGTCCTCAGTCGGGAATTCGACCGGGACACCTCGAAGAACGATTTTAAGTTTACGCTCTTCTTCGAGCGCATAAGTGTGGTAGGCTAGATTTTCGGCTCTTAACAGTGAGTTTAGTGAGCGGAAGTCTTCTATGGTGGGGGTGCATATTTTAATGCCGAGCGCGGTATTTGACGCGCTCGTGAAGTTTATGTGACGCTTGCCACATTCAGCGGACACGGTGGTCCATTTCGCTTTATCGCGAAGAATGATAGGGGGTGGCATTTTTCGTCTAGCGGGTTCGACTACTCGGGAAGTCGGTATTATTTTGGGCCTAGAGGTTGCTAGCTCGAGAGCAGCAACCGTTTCTTCGGTAAGAGGGGCAGGAGAGAGAGGAGAAAAATTATTTTTTAAATTAATGTTTGAGTTGAGGGTGGCGACTTCCATGTCGCACGAGTTATTAGTAGGTGGGGTGCGGCGATTATTTTTCCCGCCACGATGACCTCTTTTTGTCACTAGCTGAAAGTCGGACTCATCGTCCGATCCTTTAAGAGTGCCGTCCGCCGAGTTAGTCTCGGCGGAGGCGGAAGGGAGGGGGGTGTCTAGACGGCGGCGTTTACCGTTAGCTGAAACGACCGAATTGGTCGGAGAAGAGGGGCGTTCAACGGAGTCGAGCATTGAAAAAGCATGCTCAGGTGTCATAGAGGGGTACAGGTTTTTTAGAGTGGACATAAAAATTTGAAAGAATTGATTTGGTGAAGGTAGGGTGGATTGCGTAATGGGGTTTGGGGATTTGAACCCTCCTGTCCGTTGAGGACAGGAGGTAAGGTTATTCATGTTAAAGAACTATATTAAAATTACATGTGAAAAATTATAGTGAAAAAAAAAAAAAAAAAAATATATATGTAAGTATAAGAAAATAAATTTAGCAATATACAGTGAATGAAATTTAAAAGTATCAGGAATTGTTCACTTACCCGTACTAAGTGTGAACACAATAGGCACGATAACAATAGGGTAATTACGTTTCGGTAAACAATAGCGGTGGCCCGACGGCGGAGTGGAAAGTTACTGGCGCGAGCACGTGGCGTCGGCCCTAGCGTCGTCTTGCGGCGAGTCGCATGCAAGGTGACGACGTTAGAGGTCCTAAAGTGTGAAATTTCGCGGCGGCGGTGTATCACTCTTTAAACTACGTTAGAGAATACAGTATAAGCTGTAAAAATCACGAACGCGTGAGTCGAACGAACGGGAGCTAAGAAGCGACCTATCGCTACGGCTAACGGAGCGCAACTGAATGCTACGGCGCCTTGTCACCGTATTTATGCTCTCGTTGGCACCGTAGCGCAGCGGACCGCATCGCGGCGTAAATGTGCATTGTGTGAGGAGAGCGCCCATCTCTCCTCTCTTTCTTTGCAGACGCCAGTGGCGCGGGGGGAAATAAAAAACCGTTACTCTATCGTTTATTTCAAAAACGTCATTATATACAATATTCGGCTCTTATATACAAAACAAAAAACTTATAAAAAACTTATATACATTAGTATAGTCAAAGTTCGCACTTCACTGATTTTCACTGTCTAATGTTCGGTCCGTCGTTGACACCAAACTTTTTTATACTCCATAGGTAAACGTAATTACGAAAGAATTTAAATAGGTAAAAACATTGTTACTAGGCTTATGACGAAAAATGTAATACTTAACTCTATTGCAAAAGCCGTTGGGAAAGGGTCAACTAACCCTTTTACAATAATGACCAAATTTCTTCTAAGCTTCTAATAAGTTACTAAATCTATAATCTCACTTTAGTACTAATATATTTTAATTTCTCTGCACTACATCCAACAACACCCCACCCCAGTGGATATTGTTAGATAGAACTAGTTTTACCCGCGTGATGATCGAAATACTAGGTAACTATTAGAAGTAATTTTCGGACTTTATCCAGTAATCACGATTGTGCTACGTTAACCAGGATAAACCTAAGTCTGTTCTCACTTTAAATTTTACCCGTAACAATTTTTTCCTGTCGTGCCAAACGAATGTGAACGCGTTTTGGAAATAACCCACAGACAAAAAAGATCTAAATTTAGATTCCCTGAGCTCTTTGAATAAATAATGTCTGGATAGAGAGTCGGTGTCAAAAAACGTAGATAAAAATATTACCTAACAGTTCGGTTATAATTCACGTACACGGAGACGGTTTGTACAAGGTATGTGGCGTAGTATGTAGGTATGGCGTAGCATGGTCTGTTGAGTATGTGAAGTATACAAAATGTCAGGCCATTTTTGTGGGCGATTATTGCGAGAGTCCATCCAAACATTATATAATCGAAGCCTGAATGCATACAACCACTGAAGCGATATTTTATGAAATATGTTTGCGCAAAAACAGTTATTTCAGTTATAATCACCAGATCTTAATACAACATAAATAACGTATGTTAATGTAATTCTTATACACGTGTAACCGACTTGTTTACTTGAATCACAGAGATCTCACGTTTTCTTTGAATCCGTATGAAGCTTTATACTGCTCTTGCGAAAATTGCGTTCGGAAACACGAATGATGACGTGACAATTTACTAACCTGTTCACGTTTAACGGTTGTGCTAAAATAAAAGGCGTTTGTCTGTTGTTTTTTGGCTTAAGTATGTGGTCATACAGGATGTTAATTTGTTCCTATAGTGATCCGTTACTCGTGACGTAGTATGTCTGATAAAGG
Organism: Luffia ferchaultella; assembly: GCA_949709985.1. Taxonomy (NCBI): domain Eukaryota; kingdom Metazoa; phylum Arthropoda; class Insecta; order Lepidoptera; family Psychidae; genus Luffia; species Luffia ferchaultella. The sequence continues at coordinate 13,459,897 of OX453240.1, read as the reverse complement.
TACTTAAATTTAAAAAAAAAATTTGCAGAAATGTAAAAAAAAATGTTCTACTTTAATTTTAAATATGGCATGTTAAAAAAATTATATGTCATAATTCAAACTCAGATGATGAAGAAGGGAAGAGAGATGTAGAAAAAACGATATAAAGTACCAAGTAACCAACCTACTAAATTTTTTTTAAAGTACCAAGTGATATTACCTGCTAAATTTTTTTTAGGCAGTTAAACTGTTTTATTTTTTTATTTTTTCCGAGTTGTATCTACTTATTTAAACTTGTTGAGGTTGATAATAGATTGTTTAATCTGTGTATAATTTATACTGTAGTATAATGTCAAATATCAGTGATTTACGAACTTACTTTATTTATCTACGCGAAAACCAGTGTCTGCGCTTTCGCCACTGTTCAATTAATTTATTGGCGCTATCGACATCTGGCATTCATATGATTCTAACATTTAGCGTGTTGTTAAACTTAAAAGAGACTTTATACTTTGAATGGTCGAGTGACTCATACCTATATAATTATTCTCTCTGGCTTTGTCATATCCGCCAACCGTTATCTAGACCAAAATTGTATTTTATTGTGTTTAACTTTCTTTCCTACGAACGTACGTTCGAATGAACAAAAAAAACACGGCCAAGTGCGAGTCCAACTCACACAGGAAAGGTTTCTGTACGTAATATAACGAAAACATGTTTCTTGTATGGGGACCCCCTTTAATTTTTAACTTCATTGTATTTTCATTATTTTTGTTATAGCGCCGATTAGTAGTAGGTACACACTTTTAGAGAGTTAATTTATTCATGTGTGAGGTGCAATATGTTTAAAATTAATTAATATATTTGAACTGTATTTATGTTAATATTTTTTTTTTCTTTAAAAAAACGACGGTGGGTCCCAAAAAGTAAAATCGCATATCTATATCCTCTATCTAATACCTAGAATGTAAACTATTGACGACGAAATAAATTATTCTAAATTACTCTATTAGAAGACATGGATTTATTTTGAGCAAAGTTTAAGTATGCTTCCAATTATAATAAATACTTAGGTGATACACCCATGTAAGCCTTATCCATTTTCACGGAGACTTTTAGAGATTTTTAAACAGTTTCATCACGAAGTGTTTTCTTCACATGTCAGTAGGTTATAGCCTAGCAGATTCTTGATTTTCAACAGTTTGCTAGTAGTTTGTCTCACTGTTCTGCCGTCACCGATCTGTAAGCCCATTGTTTTTTTTTTAAATTTAATTCACCACGGAACCTAACTTTTGATTTCGCTTAACGCTTGACTGATGTTTTTATTAAATTCAGACAAGAGTATGTGAAGTCGACTATTATTTTTACATGATTCCAAAAACTGTCCTCCATTATCTTATTTACAAGTCTATAACGGATTCGAGGACTATAAATTTGTCAATTGTATGGTCACGATCATCAGCAGGACTGGGAGCCCATCAGTATGCGGGAGAGCGTCGCGCGTGCTGGCATTCGCGTCCGCTCGCACCCGGCGACAAACCTTTACAACATCGTTACCCAAGTTGGAATGTTCGTGTTTCTCATTATTTTATTGTCGTCCTTATATACCTACATCAAATCTTTTAATAACATATTTTATTAGCTTTCTATAAAAGAAATATTAATAACTATGTACTTGAAAAAACGATCCAAAAGACTTTCAATTTACTTATATCAAAACGAACGTTTTCGAAATGAGAAATTCAATTTTTTCAGCACAAGAACCGGTCCTGTTTAAAAATAACGCAATTTTTCAAAAGATTTTAACTACTAGCTTTCCGCCCGTGGTTCCGGTCGCGTGGACTACACAGTTGTACCGGGACCCCTTTTTCCGAAATAAAAGGAGCCCATGTCACTCTTCAGCTAAACTATATCTCATATGACCCTCTGTGTGCTTATCTGGCCGCAGACGTTATGATATAGTGTGCACTTATGACAAATTTAACACCGTTTTCTCTCACAAATTCTTTTGTGGTCTCGGCAGCCTCCTTTATAATAGAATAAATAAAATCCTTTCTATTTACCCACTGTGTTGCCTGTAAACATAATGTAACGGAGTGGCTTATTACAAATAACTATGAAACTACTGAGTGACTACTAAAGCCTTTATGAATCTAATTGTTCGTCTTATTTTGTCTCTAATAAAGGAATCGTAAGCTATATCATTAGACCCACTTTTGAAGTCTTGGCTCCTTAATGTCACTTGGGAAATATAATTTATTAGCATACTGTCGTCTTTAATTAAATCGTATTTTTAGAATGTAATTTCTTGCTTCGTAACATAAAACGTGATATCGTAAAATAATTAAAAATTAAGATGAAAGATTGTTTGTAGCCAGGAAACAATCTTGGGTACGCGCAGAAAATTAGTCGAGGTCAGTCTATTGGATTGAGAATACTGATGCCAAACTGATCAAATACACAGTAATGTAACCTCAAAATGAATCGCGCCATATCGGTTGGGAACCTAAATAAATCATTTTCAAATTTTGAAATGTTTTATAAAACGTGTAAATTCCATCCTATTACAAAAAAGTATAAAAGCGATCTAAACACTACAAGCCTGTTGAATGATATATTTCATTTATATTTACATGTTTTTGTTGTTTAAAATAGTATTTATAATATTCAATGAAAATTTCTTAGTATAAATGTTTCAAACAAGAAAAAAAAATATGAAACATTCTGACGTGCTTAGTACGGTTGCATAATATCGACTCAACTATATTAAGATAATTTCTGGGTTTTATTACCGTGTGTTCATATTATTGTTTTACCTTGTCCTGTGTATACTACTTGTACTGTCGCTGAGTACAGTATAAACGATGAGGAAGTCTAAATAATTCTATATGATCCTTGTAAATTTTTGATAGCTCAGTTCGTAAAACAATTCTATTATATCGCATCACATCACACCAAAAAATTAACAGGATATATCAGAATTAGAAAGAAGATATCAAAGACGTTCAGATTTCAGTATAGTAAATTATTTATGAATGATATAAAGATCTTAAAAACACAACAAAAAACATAGACATTTAACGACATAGTTAAAATATTTAACTATTTAGTAGGTATATAAACCAATTTTTGTAATTTTTTTAGTGAACATTGACTATAAAACAAAATATATTTACTTTTACAGTCATTGTTCTTAGCATTTATCTTAACATGTCATCTGGTGTACAATGAGCGGAAACAGCAGGGATACGACCGCCACGCTCCTATCTCATCCAGCGTTGTCTCTTCCTGCTTCTAGTATAGATAATGGCAGGAAAATATTTTCCCACTTGTATAGGATGAAGGAAGGACGAAAGAAGAGTGGAGTATCGGGGGTCGATAGCGAGGGAACTAATCTCTGCCCGTATCGTTCGGATTAAAGGCTCGTATTGCCGTTTCTGCCGTTTGTTTGATCATATTACTGTTATTTTTTTGTTCGATCTCTTTTAGAAAGTTATCGGGACTTCGATATTTCACTTATGTCGTTTATATTTTGTTCCACATGAAAATAATGAAGATATTACTTTGTTACTCATAATATGATATTGATGTTGTAGACAAAATATTTTTTATAGAAGAATGTCAAATGTAGAACATGAATATACAATGAAAATAACATTTAAAATCTCGTATTTCTGACGCTGTCATTTTATGTCATTGTAAACTCTTAAAACCATGCAACTTTTTTTCAGTAATAAATTATAATGAGAAATTGTAAAGTATCTGCAGCAGTTCATCCAATACTTCACCGATAAAAAATTGCAATAATTTTTTTGTTTTCTATTATATATTTTATTATATTTGCGTATTAGCGAAATTATAAGTTTTTACGTCACCTGGAAGTGGTCTACATTTAGTCCGTGAGTAATAAAATTGTGGTTTCAAAATGTAAATAATAATAATAATACCTGAGACATCCCACACAGCGCCATCTAGTCCCAAACTAAACACAGCGTGTATTATTGGTACCAGACAACTGATATACATACTGAAACATCTTTTTTTATAATATATACATACATATAAATACATATACACCCAAACACAGAACAAATAGACATGCTCATTCATGCACACAAATATTTGTCACGTTCGGGAATCGAACCCGCGACCATTGGCTCCGCAGTTAGGATCTCTAACTAACCACTAGACCAAGCGATCATCATATTTCATCAATCACACTAAAAGTTTAAATTAAGAGTGATATTATAAGTAATTGGGGTCGCTTTAATGACTACACAAAGTTACAAGTGTGTAAATACATTCAAAAAGTTTAGTTGTTCGTGGAATACAACAGATGGCAGTGCACCTCTTTCTCTATTCCAAACTTGGCTTGACACGCTGCCAATGTGCCAATATAACTTAATTATTATTAATATTAATAATCACAAATTATCGCCGTCTGTCATCGGGTGATTGGACGAAATAAGACCCTTTTAAAATCCAAGTGCGTGAAGTCATTTTCCAGAGCCTTTCTACGGTCGTGTTCTTTACGAAATAATTATAAGTCTACACAAAAAGGCGATATTTATTTAATGAAAATTTCCTTCTTGAGTATAACGTATTTTTTTTAATTTAAAATAAAACGCTTCTCGTTTCAAAAGCAATTTTTATGTCTTTTATCTTTTTTAATTGTGCAAGTGTTGAGTGGCAAATAGCGGATCGTTGCGAATTGCAATTCCTCAAATTGGAGTAGCTATTAAGGGGTTTGATTTTCCGTGAACTGGCAAAACAGAGGAAATGAAAAGTCATCGACGCTGCGCAGACGGGGCGTTGCGAGCCCTTCCAATTGGAAAATAAGTGGAAACTTATTCAATTCTCTCAACGGGTACACTCGTCGAGAAAAATAAATGTAGCGATATGAAATCATGTGTTACCTATATACATACGACTAGGAATGTCGAGTGAATTTTCTACTCATCGATTCGAAATCGTGATGAAGTGTAGAAAGAGCTTTTTTACAGATGAGATGTTAAATTAAAATACTCTTTAATCTAAATATTGTTTAATAAAGTCTGTTTTGTTCAAATTTTTGTTTCTGTGGTATAAGTATGAAGTGCCGAATACACCCAATCAACTTTAATGAAATGTCTTTTTTTTAAAATTATCATCATACGAACACACGGTAGATTATTAATAAAAGTTATTTTCGCACATATTGTATTTAACTTAAATTTGTTTTTTTTTTCTATTTCATTTAAAACTACAATTATAAAAACCGGTCAAGTGCTTGTCAGATCACGCATAAGGTAGGGTTCCGTAGCCATGGCAACACCAAAACCATGTAACTGATCGACTGTTACTCGTGAACTAGTTGATTACAAGTAGCCGTGGTATTTCTTTTACGTCGCACAGTGTACGGATTAGTAATCAATAAATTTAATTAAAATTAAAAATGCATTTTTTTAATTTCATTTCTTTATAATAAAATTATAAATACAAATTAAATACATTTTATGGCATAAACACAGTAAACTAGGTCACGTCTCACAGTCACAGGACTAAACTAAAAGCTATGTCGCATCGGTCAATTTTTAGAAAGAAATTTTTTAAATATCTCTTAAGTCAATAACTATTTTGTAATATTAAACTGTAAACATTATCTTTTGATTAAATGCCCGATGTTCAATTATACTCTGTATATATTAGATATATACGACAAACATTGCGAGTTCTATAAAAAAACGAATAGCCAAGCCTGGATATCACCTCCTCCCCCCTTTTACCCGTAGCGCCGACGTGCTAATTAAAACAAAATTGTAAAACAGACAGCGCCGTTTATCCAGACTAACTTTTAACGAGGATATATTTGGCTACGGCCAACCCTTTGGTGATTTTACTAGAGTCTGACTGCAAATAACTCCGTAATTGACTTCATATAACTGTTTGCTAAAATCGTGTTACTGATATAGATTTTTATTGGCATCCAATCTCGTCAATATCGCTGGTCACGAATAGGTGATGGAGAGAAAAAGAAGTTTAGCTTTTATTGCTAGAAAATTGTCGTATAAATTATTGATTGTTTTCTAATCGACGAGGGAGTTTATTGCGAATAATAATTCGAAATTTTCAAAAAATATGAACAATAGCTCATTAGATTCGGAAAATATTCCTTAAAGGACGATTTCATAAAAGATTTTCACCGACAAAACTTATTGGTAAAAATAAATTTAAAAAGTTTTTTCCTACGCGGAGCTATTTATTGCTCGAATTTTTTGAACACTTGGAATAATTTTTTGCAAGAAACTCCCTTTTCGACTCGACTATTGTGCTGTTCTTGGAATAAGATTTAATATTATTTTCTATTCCTGGAAGAGTACAAAGCCAAAATATTAATTGGTGCCCTTCGAGGAATAGCTTTGGTGCTACTTCGCGTTGGTGCTATTGAATTGGTGCTTTTCACGGAATACGTCCTATTTACGGATAACGTAAATAAAATCGAGTTATCTTTAATAAGCCCTATTATGATACAATTACCCCTGTTTTTCTAAAATTCTAAGGCAATTATTGTCATGTTTACTATAATACTCTATTTTAATCAAGTGCTTTGATAAGGCTGCATAAGTGCGAAATTATCGATTTTAATTCATTTCATTTTTCTTTCGTAACATACACAATAATGAATACTCTATTTTAATTTTATATATATGCACTTACAAATGTTACGAAATATTAATTCCAACAAAACATTCTACCTCGACTAAATAGTAATTTAATAAAATGTTCGTTCAACCCTCTTGTCAGTGTTGCTCCCTTAATTGAGGTCGATCCCACGCCTTCTCTTCAACTTCCTGATACGACATAATGCGATTTTATTCTTTATCTGATCAATATAATCTGTCCTTGGTCTTCCTCTTTTTCTTCTTCCTTCTATTTTCCCTTCTAATATATTGTCCAACTTATATTTTCCATCCATCTCTAACCCCACATTTCAAACTCTTGCATTCTTTCTCTGTCTTTTTGTAGTATTGTCCACGTCTCACAACCCATACTAAATCCTTACTAAACCACGTTAAACCCTTACGAAATATTAATTAAATATTCGTGGAACAGCCACACGCGTTCTAGATTAGTAATTCATGACAGCATGATATACATCCATCTTGTGCTGATTTTGTCGTTGGAAGCGAGATACATATGAGTGAGCGGTATGCCGGATGTTGCCTAGACGCTCTGTATAGAAAATTGGCAGTTTTGATGCTATAAAAAATATAATAAATTATTTAAAACAGTATCCGTAGAAACCCCATAAATAAAAACATTTTTTTTTAGGTACCTATAACATATAAAAATAAATTTTAATAAGTATTTGTATTATCATTATTTTAATTTTATTGTCATTACCTGGTAAGTACTCATTTAATGTGCGTGACTTGGAACCATCTTGGAACCGACTTAGTAAAATATAAGCCGCTTACTTGTACCTAAAAAAAAAAAATATATATTTCAATTTGTAGTGGATACATATTTTTGGAAACGGTATTTTTTTTTTGTTTTTATTTTTCGCTTTCATTTATGTTTGAGAAATAAAATCTATGAAAAGCATACACCGATGAAATTTAATGGACAGATTATTTCCGATTTTCTGGAAAACCGTATAATAAAAATAATAATAAAAAAATACATTGGACTACCTCGGGATTTGCCCTATTAGAATACAGTTCAAACTATACAAATTGGTCGTTTCCTAGTCGGTGAACATACATAAAAAACACGTGTGTTTCCGATTTATTGAAAAACTGTATCTATGTTTAACGGCTTGAAAAATGGGAGCACCTTAGAATCGATCTTAATAGATAAAGTTTAATCTGAATCGGTAAAACCGTTACGAGAAATCTGTGAACATCATAAAAATACGAATTAGCTAGAAGCTCTCTTCTGCGCTTGCCGTATAACTACTCATACTCTAGCTAGCTGGTGTGTACCCGTTGCGAGATGGTGAGTTACAGCCCGAATTTGGCCTGCAAGCTCCCCGCGCGCCGACCTTCACCCCCGCGAAATTGCGTTTGATATTTTCGATACTGTGAAGTGACATTTCTGACTATTATAAACCAAACGCTGCTGTCAAATTTATTTACTCTACTTTACTTAATTTACTTTAATAATTAAATAATTTTTTTAAAGTAAATTAAAGAATTTAATTTATTTAATTTACTTTAAAAAAATAAAAAGAAAACATACTCATCGTATATAGAACCTCCTCCTTTTATTATTAAGCGAACTCTAACATATATCTGAAGCTTTCTAAGCTCTAGTTTATGTGTCTAACTACTACCTACTGCTTATTTTTGTGTTTCCTTTGCACCTCATAGTTGAAGGTTTTACAAAGTACGCTTTGAAACACCTCTCTATACAGGCAAATTACGTAACGATAACAAAAATAAGATAGCACTATTACTTAATCTTAGCTCTGAGTGAGAACACTTTCGGCTTCGGTCACATTCAGTAAGTCTACGAAAACTTTGTGTCAGTTAGATATACATGATTCGTGAACTAAGTGTAATAACTACTTGGTACCTATTAACGTACTACTCACGAGCAATAGATGTATGTTTCTTTATAGATTCTAGTGCGCTGAGTACAGGAAAATAATTGAAAAAAATCTGTCACATCTACTTCAAAAAATATCTATTAAATATTTAAAGACAAGTAATAGTACAAAATATAAAAAGCAAAAATTACAAATGCTTGATTTTACTCTTATTTTTATAATTTCTGTGACCTGTTTTTTTTTTTTTTAATAGAACAGCAGTAGTCTCCATGTAGTCCCCTAACATACTTTCGTCCCAAAAACCTTTGTCAGTCATTCGAGCTGAAAAAAGCTGTCTGTGTGTGTCAAAAATTGTCAAAAATCTTCAATTTTTTTACGTTGGTAAATACACTCGCCTTGTTCGCAACTCAGGGCACCCAGGTTTTCAGGGAAAAATTTAAGTGTGAATGAAGAAAACGTATCTTAAGTGACATGGTCAAACCCATTGCGTGATAGTTTTTTAATAAATCAGCAGTATCTTTTTCATAATTTTCATCTTTATGATTTCCTAAGAATCCATGTACAACTATCTTAAAGGATCCCAAGCATTTTTTCCGTCAGTATATAATAATAGATTGTTGTACCGAGCAGAAAGTAATTTATTATTTCACCGAGTGCTTATTTGGAGCCCGAGCGCTTGCGAGAAACTTTTTTCAACTATGCTGCAATTGAACATAATTACAAGGTCAGCAAGTTTAAATTTTTAGGTGAAAATTAGCTGTGATAACGTTCCCGACTTTTTTTTAAATAAACGGTATTTTTATTAAACTGTCAAACACCGTATGGCCGTCAGGTTGACCAACCAAACGCATGCGCGAATTTAAAAAAAATACTAAAATAGTCTGGAAGGATTTCCATACATTTTTACTGCTCTAAAGCAACAAAGTGATGCTCTAAAGCAAGATATGTAGTGCAGTTATGATAGAATTGCAACATAGTTGGGAAAAAAGATTTTTAAAGTCCTTACCTTGTCATATTTAAACGTATCTGTGGATTGACCAAAATTCTCTCTTTTAATTTTGCATCTGAAATACCTACCTACTTGGAGAAAAAAAATCCATATATAGGCCACAAATTCTGACGATGTACATACAGTTCAAGTCAAAATAACACTTTTTAGCGCATACTGCACATCGCTGTACACCTGCAGCCTGTGGACTGCATATGCGCGGAAATCTTACAGTGCCTTGCGAGTCCAGTACAATAATGCATTTAGGGTGCTGTTGGGGTTGCCGCGTTCCTGCAGTGCGTCGGGAATGTTTGCGGTTGCGCATGTAGACGACTTCGCGTCTGTCATTCGGAAACGGTGTGCTGAGGCGCTCTGCAGGCTGCGGGGCGGTACCAGCGGCATTCTATCTGTACTATCGGAGAGGCAGGACAGTCGCTTTCTTAGGCACTGGACTGGCCTACATTTAAGTGTTTGTAGTAACAACGTAGTTATATAAGTTTCTCTTACTCCTACATTTAAGTGTTTGTATTAATGTAGTTATATAAGTTTCTCTTACGAAGACATTTTAACGTGTTCACTAACTATAGCTCAAGTTGTTAATAATTCTTAACTAACAAATTATGCATTTTTGTTGAGCGAAATAATTTGTTTTTTAATTTTTTATTATGCTATTTTAAGATTGTCTGATATCGGTCTTTCTTTTTTTACAAGTAGAAATTGTACACAAACGCAATCAGAATTTAATTTTTACACTCTGAGAGACTTTTATCAATAACAAAACCCCTATGGCATCACCTTCTTTCATTAGTAGGTAGTACTACAATAAGAAAGTAGGTATTTTATCAAAAGTATAAAATAATATAGTATAGTGTAGTATAATAAGTATAAAATATAAAAGAATATAAAAATTGGTAATTGTGAATTAATCGTTCCCTCCAAGCCTCACATAATCCGACTTTAGAAAACAAAAGGCTACAAAATAATATTCTGTTAATATTTCAGCGCAATAAATAAAAACCTTTTTTGTTAAAAGGTCTCTCGTTTATTTCAAGTTGAGGTCGACTCTTCTAATCTTCGTTTTTCGGACCTTCAGTGTAGAGATGATGGGCGTTGAGTTTTTCATTGAGTGTCAGAGCAGTTTATTTTTTACTTTTATTTTTTAAGTTATTTTTTCTTTATTTGACAAACATAAAATTTGATTTTGCGAAATATAATTTCCATGTGAATAAATTTTAACTTCACTCTTATCGAAGTTTTTTAAATGCATATTGATATTATAATTAAATATTAAATTAATGAATTAAAAAAACTATTAAGGAAGGATGTGACTGCAAATCATGCATACCTATAACTATGGTGTATTTTTAGGCAGGCCGCGACGAGATGATGGACTGCCTGTGCCCCGCACCACGCACGCTCGCTTGTCGCGTCGTTCTCCTCGACGAGAGGGAGCTCTTACACGAAATTCAGGTAACTTACTGCATATAAGATTTTCAATAAGTCTGTGTTATTGGTGCAGGTGGTTGGTTCCTTGCGAAAGTAAATTATATCAAAGATGGTCATGTTAGTCAATTTAATAATGTTTGCGAGAATCTTGCTTCTGTACTAACACTATAACCATTAAAACGACACCCTTATAATTACGTCTTGTCCATCTGTCTGTCTATCCTGCCACAACCATTTTACTCGGAGATTATTGGCACTAAGTATAGAGATGAAATCTGGAAAGTATTTCATAATTTAAGTAATAATGTATGAATGGTGAAGTGACATTCCAATAAATGTTTTCTTAGGGTAGGTCACCATGCTCGCTATACATGTAACTGAAAAATGACAAAAATTCCAGTGCACATTAAAGGGTGGATTACTTATAGATAGGTCTATAAAAATTATATAGAGGTTCCTAAATGACTTTTTTGTCTGTTAATAGTTGTCGAGGAATACGTTTCTAAATCCTAAAAAGTGTGTCTGTCAACTTATAAGATGAAAAAGTTTCAAAAAAATTAAGTTAACACAACTTAAAAACAACTTTCAACGAAAATTAGTTTGAATAAAGTATATTCAGTAGTTTTTGAGATATTTGTTTTCCAAGCTATCATTTGAATTTTAGCCATGAATGTTCATTCCTACTACGGAACCATTCACTCTGCGTGATCCGAAACGTACTTAGCTGATTTTATTTTTCCACCTCAGTATCAGTTTTTTACTAAGAGAGATCGTAACGTGCTGTTAAAACCACCCAAGCAGCTTAATTTACCGATTATCACCAGATTCGAAATGAAGATTTTTTGAACACTGCCCGCCTTCACATACTAGACATACCCGTCACAATATGGTTCGCCATGTTGACAAGCAAAACATAAAAAGGTATTTAAATTTTTTATGTGAACATTTAATATTCAAATCTTTTATTCATATAAATCATTTACAAACAGTAGGAAATAATAATAATAATAATAATAATAATATATAATATGTAATAATAAGATAATAATAATAATAATAGAATAATAATAATAATAAGTGATAATGTATATTATAATACGTAGGTATAACTGTATAGCGCTAGTTGAAATGTCTATCTACCTGGCAGTTTTCATTAGCTAAAGCGATCATTACTTATCAAGTTAAACAGGCAGCACTTCGCGAATTAAAGCATCATTTATTTAGTTAGAAATTCGCCTGTTGAGTATCCGCCGCCACCAGAAAGAAATTAAAGGCAAACAACAGAAAGAATATTGCAAAATCTTATCGCGAAAACTTTACTAAGCGGATTTTTTTTCTCTCTCTCGAACGAGCCGCTCGAAATAAAATCGGCGTAGATCGTAAATCGTGAAATTAGGGAGGTTTTTATTACGAATATGCGATCGCAAAGTTTCATTCCCTCGGTGTTTCCAACGAAGGATTCTGATTATCGGTATAAATCGAAAAACGTCCGGTGCGTGGGCTGACCGTCCGCCCGCGCCCTCCCGATGGACGCGTTTGGCATTTTTCAATTTGCCTCTTTCGCGACAACGCCGAGTTCTTTCCACGGACGCGTTCGTTCCGTTCACTTTTGAAGTGCACTTTTTCCTAGGCAAATTATGTGAAGTGTACCCGAGGGGTCGCGAGAGGCCTTTTTGTATGCGACTCTCGGTCTGAGGTGAGCGCGCATGAATTCACTGAATCGTAGGTCTGCTCTATGAATATTAAATTCTATTTGGCTGGCATTGTCGCGGCGCGCGGTGCATGGGAGTGAGGCCGCCAGCCGACTTCACAGTGTGCTGACCGCGCCACAAAACACAATTGCTAGTTTAGGTTTTTAAATATTGAGATTATTGACTACTTAATTAATTTTTTTACATTACATCAACTACACGAACGTGAATGTTGCATTAGATTCATAAGTAACACCCGAATTCTGAAACGCTGGTCAAATCGTTGATCTGTTGACCGGCATACAATTTTTAATTTTGATCGTAATGCCTAGACGTTGATTAGACAAAAATTACACTATAACTAACAATTGAATAGGTTTTTTTTTTAAATAATAACGTATATATCACAACAACGTCTAGGTCCTAAATTAAGCATGAGCTTATGTTTTGGGTACCAAGCGAAGACACCACATAGTTACATATAACAACCAAGACTCGGTACCAGTATCAATATTCATCATATAAATACTGATCCGACCTGAGATTCGAATCCGGGACCTCCAGCTTCGTAGGCAGGGTCGCTACCCACTAGGCTAAGCGGCCGTCGGTTAGTTTCAATTAACATTTCTCAAATGAAAAAAAATTGACGATAGATTGACAAGTGACAGTCTATCTACTGACAAGAAAAGGACACAATAAAATAAATCTATGATATTACACTCGACATGCTAGTAAACTTCTGTTTAACAGATGAATATTTCACTAGCGTTTCAGAATTTGGATGTTAACTTTTAGACTTGACCTCACTTGATATTATATAGAACTTCGCTTGTTTGCTATCTCTGAGAGAAGCAGCCTAGACTTCTGTGAATACTGTCAACGATAATTAATGCATAATGTATTTCACATGTTTATTATATGTAGAAATACGGAAAATGTTAAACTATCTAGTTTTTCGCGCCGATTTCATTAACTGTAAATGGAATTGGACGCAACCGCACGTCATCTCTTAAGTGAATCAACGTATACTTGAGTGGTACCATATCGAATTCTAAAAAAATTATACAAAACCTTTTATTTTAAACAAGTTTTTATTTAAAAAAACGATGCACCTACCTACTAAAAATTAAAAAAATAATCATCAGCCTTTAAATTTTAAAAGCCTATACTTTTAAATTACATTATTAAAATAGGAATTATATATTTTAAAAGAACGGAGAGCAAATCGTGATGCTGAATTTCTAACATAAGACGTTGTTATGTCAAAACCAAGAGACGCTTCACTCGTGCCCTTTTATTACTAAGTACTATTTTTACGAGTACATAATGTCAAAGTAAAAGTAATGTAATGTGTAAGTTTGATGTTTGAAATCGAAATCTAGTGCGATAGTCACATTTCGATTAGTTAATAATTCGAAAATTGTTAAAGTCTTACTTTAAGTAAAATATGAATTAAGTTGTTTTACGCTTAAACAGTAGTTTCGCTTATTTAACGTTTGGCAAACTGTGAAAATGATGGTCGAGTTCAGTTTCAATTAAACCGTTTTTTAATGGATATATAACAGCAATTTAATAAATGTGATAAATTGAAATTTCGAAGCTATTCTCAAAAAGTCAGGTAATTTCATCAAGTGTGATCAATCAGGAAGGGCCTCTTTCTACTCAATGAGTTCGAAATTTGACCTTTACCCATCCGAAATGCAGAGGTCACAACAGATCCGAATTCTATTTTACCCCTTGTTGCCTCTTCATTTTCTTTACGCCTAAATCAATCCAACCGATTCGCTAACAAAGAAAATGAACGATCGACCGACACTTTTCTTCAGCACAAACTTTTATAAATCACAGAGCAAATGTAGTTTTTCTATTCCATTACGGCCTAAGAAGTGTTTCAACGGAAGATAAATTCGTTAAAGTGCTCTTCAAAAGTACATCGCAATAAGTTATAGTGTTCGTAGCGCCCTCGCAGGCGAGGAATAATGGCCGTCGACGGCCCAACTCACCGAGATTCTTTATAATGTGCTAGACTCGCACAAACTCGATAACACATAAGACCGTGGACCGCGGACGAATTTCGCAGTTATTCAGATATATAAGTCTCTGTCATAACCGTAAACAACGCGAGAATTTGTCCCGAGAATGCTTTTGTTTGGCCCGTTGGACGACTATAGTTCGACACGCGAATTTGTTAGATATATTGGACACGAGTCATCCAATTTGGGCCGAGTGCGAGCGACGAGAGTTCGACGTATCTAGCTAAATTGTATGGGCATTTTAGATAAATGGTCGTCCCTTCCGTACACTTTCCCTATCCGCGGGATAAAAGAGCACATTTGTCTTGCGGAGATCAAACGAAACTTTTCTGCGTTTTCATCGGAACGATGTTGGGTTACCCGGTCGCCGGTCGGTACGATGATTTGTTATTCAATTTGTGGTCACCGATTCGGTAAATAATCCACGTAGCGTGTAATAAGGTTCTGTCTAATGATGGTTTACACTGTGAACTATATTTAAATATGGTTACAAAACGTCCAAAGCGGATGCAGCGGCTATTAGAGAGATGTTCGGTTTTGAGGAATCACCGAACTCGTAATTGGTCGCGCTTATGCTTTTATTGCGTTTATTACAGAAGATTATAGGAGAGGGCGCACATCACGGGCGCTGGAGATCATGTTGACTTATTGCCGTTTGTACCAATGGGAACCGAATAAATCTCCGTTAAGATATATATGAAATGAAATATTTCCATTTGTGGCGAAATAGCTCGCTCGGACAGCGTTATTAAGGTTTAATAAAAATTCCGTTGCCGTAGCGTATTTATTAAGACATGTTACGTAGATTTATTGTATAAGACCGAATCGTACGTCTGAAAGTAGAAAAATATAAAGAAAAACAACGATAAAATCTTCATTCATTATTCTATTCTCTAATAGTCAAATAAAACTTGTTCTTAATACTAATGTTTTTGTTTTTCATTATTATTTTTCTCACTTCCTTGTGGCTTGATAAGTGCGGTTCGTACCCTGCATGAGAAACTGTAGTTAACATCGTAGCCACGCACGATGGTTAGGTAACATCATAAATTTTATTTATTTATGTTCGTTATAAGGTAAAAACAATATATATTTATGTACTTTTTAAATATTTTATTTTACTTAATTAACGCTTTTCGTTGTGGGGTTATTATATTTTTAATTAATTTTTTTATTAATTCCTTTTCAAAGATTAATAAGCCTGATGATCACGATAATGAAAAAGTGGTTTTCAATAACATCGTTCGGCTCACTTCAGTTCAGTTCAGTTCATATCTACTGCAGCGCCCCTGGTGACTTAGGACCGTAAATTATTCTAAGAACCTATTCTGAGGTGATATACCTGTACATGTAGAACCCCAAATCGCCCAGTCATAAAAGCCCAGTCGTTTCAGAAAAACACGTTTACTTCAACGCCCTCGGGTGCTCTATAAATATAATACATCTATAAGTTTCTAGTTTGAAGATAAACTTATCTAAAACGAAAAATGCATTAAAATATTAGCCTTGCTATTTTAGACAGATCATCTACTGCAGTACCCCCTGGTGGCCTATAACCGTAAAACATGTCTAAAAACTGACCTTGAGTTAAACCGAACTGACCTTGAGTTAAACCGAACTGACCTGATTTAACTAATACAAAAAATCTACAGATTTTGCACTTCCCGCGACTATCGAAGTACATTGAAAATTCATATCAAAAGTAAAAACTTGTAACATATTTTTGTCAAACAATTTTATAAAATTTTTCGAAAAAACTATGAACAACTTTTCGATAATTTGGTACCATACGATGCCCCGCGAGTTCCTGCCTCTTTTGACACTACTGTTTTTTCTGTACCTTTGTAAATTTCTGAAATATAGCCAAATTTCACTCTCCGGGGTAACCGATCTGATAATCATTCAATGAAAAGGGCACCTACCCAGCCCACAGTTTTCGACTGATTCCAAAATTTTCGTTTTCCAAACAGTATACAATCTATGTGCCTCGGAAGGTTTTTTTCATTTTTTCAGTATTGACTTTCGTTCTCGAAATAATCAACTATTTTTCCGAAAAATTAGGAAATTTTGTGTTTTTTTTTTCACCATTTACGATTTAGCGAAAAAAGTTACGGACAGTTTTTAGAAAATTATCATACGATACAATTGACGACCGCTTAGCCTAGTGGGTAGCGACCCTGCCTACGAAGCTAGAGGTCCCGGGTTCGAATCCCAGGTCGGGTCAGTATTAATATGATGAATATTGATACTGGTACCGGGTCTTGGTTGTTATATATATAAAAAAAAAAATATTTATATATGTATATATTATAAAGAATATTTAAGTATGTATATCAGTTGTCTAGTAACCCATAACACAAGCATAATACTTGCTTACTTTGGGAATAGATGACGCTGTGTGGGAAGTCCCATGTATTATATTATTATTATTATTATACAACATAAGCCCCAGCATCTTTTGACATCACTGCCTTTTGTCAACCATCATAAATTTCGGAAATATAGCCGAATTGCACTCACCGCAAAACGATCTGATAAACATTTTCATTATTAAAACTGATCGAAGTCGGCCCAGCCGTTTTAGAAAATGCTTATATGCAACGCCATCTTTTGGTTAAAATTATAAAACATATTTAAGAATTTGCTCTGAAGTGATAAATATGCATTATAAAAAAAAACGCAAAACGAAGCATTGCTCATCCACAGCTGCTGTAGATTATTGAGAAAAAAACTTCAGCACAGAAAAATGTCTACTACCACCTATGTTTTATATACATTTAATTCCAAACGTCTTATTATTTTTTGTGAGAACTGAAATCAAAATATAATTGAATATTTTTAATTACTTTTAATTATATTATAATTATTACAAAAGTTTGTATTAATTCATTAGGAATGCAATAATTCTTACGAAGCCGACTACATGTTTAAACGAATATCTGTTGATAAATAATTGATTGAATATTTGAATTTAAAAAATAGTAATACGCGTTTTAAAGAATCATGTGGAAATCATTATTATTATGTTTTATTTGTATGTCTGTTCAAATTGAACTGGTGCACCTTACATGAGGGTGTAATAAAGTGCACAGCGAAGTGTGCAGTAGTGTTATCACGATGGCAAATTGAGTCTACAACATTTCACGGTCTAGCGGTGGCTGCTCCTCGTGCCTCGTTCTGCTTTATTGATGACGCCCGCTCCGTGGCAAACTAGGTACTATACGTTTACCAATTTATTCTTCGAAGTATTATATTCCTTTATTATATTTATATTTGATTCAATAATCAAAGTGCATCTTAAATAACTTAGCATATTATTTTAAGCTCTACATTGATACCAACTATGAATATTTTTCAATCGCTACGTATTTAAAATGACAATAAAATTAATAGTAAGAGAGATGAATCAGAGAGTTTTGAATTTCTTTCTTTCTGGAATAAATACCTGTGTATATTTTCATTTCACAAATATTTTTCAATTCTTTATAAAAGTGAAGAATCGTGTATACGAATATATAGGTATATTATAAATAAAACAAAAAAAAAATAAACTATGTAATAATAAATATGCATTAGTTTTAAACTCTTATTTTTTTTTTCACCAGGCCGTCGCTTGTGAAATCCGTGAATCCGTTTTATCAAAGCTTGATATTGAATCGATTATCGATTAATTATTTTTTATAATTCCGTAATTGATATGAATTTGAAAATTTCATATTT
Organism: Luffia ferchaultella; assembly: GCA_949709985.1. NCBI lineage: Eukaryota > Metazoa > Arthropoda > Insecta > Lepidoptera > Psychidae > Luffia > Luffia ferchaultella. Next base: position 13,441,510 of record OX453240.1, on the reverse strand, counting down.
GGTCATACTTCTTTTATTTAAACGTTAAATATCAGATAGAAAAACCCGAATATTTTGTTACGATTTTTTGACGACAATTTTTTTCAAATAAATTATATCATCGTTCTAAGTTCAACCAATAGACTAGATCTCCTCAACATACGGTCTAAAAAATTAACCGTTTAAAGCTTTCTTTGAACTAAAATTCTTTGATGTGTCTGCGAACAGATGATCTCCGTCACAGTGCGAAATACAAGTCGTTATTTCTAAAAAAGGTCACATCGCGAGAGGACGCGGAAACGTGACTGCCTACACAATATACACGTGGAAAGTATTACCACTGTTGGGAGTTAAACCCCATCGAGGTTGTATGTATATGTTCCTGTGTGTTGTAACGCTCGCACTGCGTTACCGGCCAGTTTTTTTTTTTAAATCGTCTGTTATTTTTCGAGTCGAACGCAGCGCTGGGAATAAACGCGCTGTGTTATTAAATCATTTATTATTCAGCTCACCGAACTGTTTTGTAATTTTCCTAGCAGCGCGTTTCGGAACTTCGCGACTATAAGTGTGTGTGCGCACGCAGCCACCTCTCGCCCCGCTGGGCTCCTTAATTAGAACGTGTTTCGAGTTTCCTTATTTGAATCATCTCATTAATGGCGGTTTTTATTTTATAACACACGCGATTTAGGTGCGATCCCATCCTATTGAGATGAAGTTATGTGTTGCAAAAGGTAAATCACTCGACAAATAGGAACTAGATACTGGGAAAATATCAATACAGGATGGTAATTTGAGGTAAGGCAATAACTTTCTTCAGTGACTGCTCCTAACTTTAGGAGTTATTTTTTATTAGTACTTTTTTAGTAATAATATACGGCCCTAAAAAGTTTTTTTTGCCTTTCTAAATTGTTTATTCTTAATAAAATGTTTGCTCATGAACAAATTAATTTTGGGAATTGAATGATTTGATTGAAAATGGTAAGGTCATCAAGATTTTTTTGCGTTTTCTGACATTTCTAATACTCTAGCCTCAGTTGGTCGTGTAGTCGTTTGTCCTTTATATGAACAGGAGTACTAAAAAGAAAACGTGAAAATTGTCCGTTTTCTTTTCACTTCATCAGCCCATTTTACCCCACTGCAGGGGCTTAGGCCTCCCCCAGGGTGAGGAGGGGGGCTTAGAGCTTAAATTCACCACGCTGCTCCACTGCGGGTTGGGGATTGTAACGATCGCCATCTATTGACAGCGTCCGGGACCGACTGCTTAACGTGCTCTCCGAGACACGGAGTGAGTGGTAGTTATGTACTTAAGTCAGAAAAACTCATTGGTACACGCCCGGATTCGAACCATAGCCCTATGGGGCCTTATAAATTTGAGACAGGTTCGTTGCGCTTTGGGCTATCACGACATAACGTCATGATATCCGTTTTCTTTTAACTGTGCTATATTTTGAAAATTAGTGAATGCAGATGAAAATATCTCAATAAGATAGAGATAGTTTCTCAAGGATGTCTTTTGCTAGTTACATTAGCTTAGTAATTGGCTGAACTTAGTGCCCGATCTTAATTTACCATCCTGTATCTACCGATACATTTTACAAATCGGCCGGTGCTAGATTACAAACTATATAGCCATAGCAAAATTGGTTAATTAAATGTGACTTAATACTGGAAGAATACAAATGAAAAATACCGTTAGTGGCCATTATTGTTTGAACAATGTAATAATAATAATAACGTATACATGAACAACAACGTCTAGGCCCCAAACTAAGCATTAGCTTGTGTTTTGGGTACCAAGCGAAGACACCACATACATATAACAACCAAGACCCGGTACCAGTATCAATATTCATCATATAAATACTGATCCGACCAGGGATGCGAACCCGGGACCTCCAGCTTCGTAGGCAGGGTCGATACCCACTAGGCTAAGCGGTTGCCGGTGTAGTTCTTTGTGTTTGTTTTGAAGCCATTTCCCTGTCCGAAAAAAACCTTGTTGATTTTTGAGTAAATGTATCAAATAGACCAATTTAATATTGTTTGACATAGGTAGTACTCGTATTGAGCATTCACAAATTCAGGAGCATTAAAACGTGTTTGTAATGCAATGATATTTTGGTCACACGAGGGTGCAAGCGTTACCCATCCCCAAGCAGTTATCGTGTCAAACAGCACGCATGTGCACCGTGAGAGATGCGCCTCGAGCTCCTCATTACTGCCAGGGCCTGCCGACTACCGGTCTTGTACCAGCATCGCGTGCGAATCAACCTTATTGTAGAAAGCCATCGGAATTTCAAATCGCAATTCGTTTTTCTCTAGAGAGTTTAGCGTGTTCTCGTTAGAAAGTCAAAATTTAAATATCATTCATTAATATCGTTCGACGTCGACTCGTGAGCATTTTTTAACGTTTGATTTCTCATTTTTATGACACGATGTTTATTGATTAAAAATAAACATGAATATAAAAAAAAATCAAGAAGAAGATAAAACTTGAGCTGTCAACAAAATACATTCCATAAAGTTATTTGAATAATATTGTTCAAATATTACGCTCACAAAAACCTTCCTCGACAAAATGAGACATTGCACTTTTCATATGTGTGTGTGTGATACAACATTTCAAAATATAACTCTTCTATAGTTCTTCTAAAACACTACCTGACGTGTAAGCTTGTAGTCTTATGCCTTATTAAAAAAAAAAGATACTTTGTAAACACAGGTTGCACGAATCGCCCACGGCTAAGACTAGCCTTGCGTGTGTATATGTAAAGTAAGAATGGCCTAACTATAATTTTAAATGTAATAACACAAGGGTTATGTTATTTTTGTTCTTTTCTTTCACAACCGGTTCAAGAATTAACTTTGTAGCTCAGAGTAATAAGCACAATTAAAGACGCGTTATTATACTAATTTATTATACGAATTTTTATATCTTCCTGTATATTATTTTACTAGATGCAGTGGTATTTATTTTTAGTAAGATATTAATCTAGCAATCTACTGCACACACCAAAGACACATTAATAAAGCTCGTAACAGTATTTAATAGTCCTCTATCACAACCATTGTTCTCCCATAGGAGAGTCGACTAAGTAAGTGGTGGTTGTAGATATAAATAAATAGATTATTGATATGAAGTGTAGGAAAATGTTTTAGGTGTGTCTGTAACATAATTGTACCCACACACCGCATTGCAATCAGATGTCTGTCTAATAAATCTATACTTATATACTTATTACTTATTACTTATATTACTTATTACTTATATTACTTATCTATAATATTATAAAGCTGAAGAGTTTGTTTGTTTGTTTGTTTGAACGCGCAAATCTCAGGAACTACTAGTTAGAATTGAACAATATTTTTTGTGTTGGATAGTCCATTTAACGAGGAAGGCTATAGACTATTACTACATCACGCTACGACCAATAGGAACGGAGAATCAATGAATAATTTTGCAAAAACGCGAAAAATTATTCCTTTTGAAAGCTTCCGTTTCGCGCGCTGTGTAAACCGTTGATGTTAAGCAAAAATCATGTATTACGAAATTGTTCCCCTTAAAAAGTTCTAACCAAAAGTCCGCGACAGCATATGTGTATCTTTTAAGGTTGACTTACTATAACCTTTTTTATGGCAATCAAAATTGTTGCTAGACGCGCCAGAGAATTTCTTTGTTTAGATGATGACGATGATACCATAGTGTAATGATACTAATGGTTTGACTAGCTATCCATCACGACTTCGCTCGGGTGTAATGTACTAATGCGTGGAACGGGAAGAGGAACGTTTCCGTAGTCCACCCGGGCGAAGCCGGGTGGACTACGGAAACGTTCTTATTTATATGATTGTAAGTGAATGTGCTATCTATAATTTAGTAATTACTTACTGTATTATTACTAAAAAGGTCATTATACGACTTAGTTTTGTAAGTCAATCTGTACGTGGTTACTTATGTTGACGTAGAATTAATACATAACTATTTATCAGAATCGAAGTTTCTTTCCTCCGAGATGACAAATGCCATTATTATAAATTTCTTCATATTTTTTTTTTTAATGTTTTGACGGTTTTTACAATTTCTATAGTGTGAACTACAATGGAAGGTAAAAGACGGTCTCAGCTTAAAGCACGTCAATGCGCTTTTGTTACTCTGTCACCTGCCACTTCCGCACTTTGATGAAATTTCTACGAGTTTGTTCCATTTTCTTTGCGACGTTAGATATTAAAAAACTTCAAAAACTCACGTATACTATCAGTAACCAGTAAAGCAATGAAAAAAGATTAGCGAGCCGTTTTGGAGAAAATCTAGCTTGTGTTGCATCCATAGCCCAGAACACTTGAATTCTGTTGATAAACTCACGATTTGACCTCACCGGAAATTGAACTAATTTTTACAGATCTAAACACCACAAGTGTTTGCAAATAAGCAATCCATGTACAAATATATCTTGCAGAAAGAGACGTTTTGATTTTCTGTAATTTTTATAATGATTAAGTCATATAATCTACCTTTTAATCAGAGCTTTTGATATAGGAAATAGCGATAGTAAACAGCTTGCCATATCAAGTAATTGATATCTAAATAGATAAAATAATTTCAAATGAAAACAGGACTAAGTACTCAACTAGCGCACAAGTTATAGAACCTGAATATGAATTTGTTAGTAAAACTAGTCGACGAATAACTTCCATATTGAGTTGCAAGGAGGTCACTTACTATTTACCAATTACTTAAGCAGATTAGTTAACCAACTATATGATTTAAGTTGGTATTTTAAAGATGAGTATTGTTATAAGATTTGATAATAGCCGTCCTTAGGCTATCTTCGATTTAAGTAGACTTCTTGCAACTTGCCGTGTGGCCCATTAAACTTACAATTTGCTTAGTATACTTATATTATAATTTATACTTTGTTACGTAGTTAATCATGTCATATTGTATTTACGCCCGCAATGTAATAAATACAACTAGTTAAACGTGTGGAAATAAATTATTTATTAATGAAAGAACATGATTTTGATGATGTAATCAAAAAGCCTATAAACTGGTACCTCATAAATATAATTTTAATACGTACTGGTATTTAAGGCGAAATGCGTTCGGCCACTAGCTATTAGCAAACTACATCCGACTGACTGTGCTGCGAAGTCGCGCCGCGGGCAGTTGTCGCTGAGCGACCCGGGTGCTTTTCGTCTCAAGGGCGCAACTTCGCCATTTTCATGTGTTTATGTATTAAAGTTTGCCTATTGTGTATCGTATAAAAAGTATCTTTGAACGCGGATTACTGAATGACGCAAGCGCATATTTGTTTTTATGTTATTCATTGACATACAACTGTACTTAATTCTGTATCAATTTCAGCCACTTTTCTTATATCGTTTTTTTTTTGGTCACGATAACTAGCTTTTCAAGCGCCATATAAAGTTAACGCAACCACTCTGCGCAGGCAGAACGACATATTTGACATCAGAGAGTTGCCCTTTATTAAGTCAACTCATAGTAGGCCACTTTGGATATCGTTATCATATTTGTCGTGACCTCCCGTAATATAACAGGAACGGTCAACATAACAGTAAATCCCCCACTGATCATGCCCCCCTGTCATTTCTCATACGCGTCGCCTGCATTGTGTTCAAATGTAAGATAAACCACTTACCTTTGGTTGTTTTCAAATCCATCAAACCAATTAAAATTGGTTCAGAACAAACAAATATATGTTACTGACTTCCGGCCAGGACATCGTCCGCGTGTTCAAAGGGTATAGTATACACATAAACAAGTACCTAGTGTGTACTAGTTTTAGTGTCATGATGCATCCGAATAGCCAGATAAAATTAAAAACCTGAAATCACAACAATTAGCTATTACAAGGCTTTCAGTGTGTATAAAAACTGCATGGTCAAGTGCGAATCGGACTTGCCTGGAGAAAGTTCCGTATAATATATAATCACGTTACCAATTATTATTTGTATTTAAATAAGTAATATAAAAAATAATTATTTCGAAAAGTTTAAATTTTTGTGTAAGTTTATAAAAAAGTTTCAAGACCGATCGAAAAAAAGTGTTTATAATAGTCAAAGTTCAACTTATTATTCATCAGTTAAATTAAACGGAAAGTATTCGTGAAGACACTTTGTCTTCACGAATACTTTCCGTTTTCTGTGAAAATTTTAAAGATTTTCGTTTAAGTTTCCCTGTAAACTATGAGTGAAACCCTATGTCCTGATTTTTCTCAAAATTTTTGAGTTCAGGAGAGAGTTTCGGAGAAAAAGAGGGAATGCCCGATTTTCATATATTTGTTTAAATATATCTTAAACAACTTTTTTAAACTTACTAAAGAAATATAATTTCTCATAATGAGTCACTTAATTTCAAATACATGGTGCACTTGACAATAGTTTACTAATTTTCTAATTTCCCCCAAAATCAGTATTCGTTTATTTACATATAAGTTTGTGATTAATTCATTTAACTCTGTATAAGTAAGTATAAAACTTTAATTTTTGTCGTTCTGTACCTACCTATATACGGAGAAAATAAGCTGTTACGGACAACAGAAAAACGCGAGAAAAACGCGATTGATCTCATAAATATTACGTTTTTTTCCATATGTACGGAACCCAAAAAAAAAACTGATGAAATCCCGTTAAACGCAATATTTTTTCCTAGTGGTAAACTTTAGAAAGAGACAAACAGCTGCGGTGCTAGTTATCTCCCTCGGCTCGTTTTTCCTCCACACAGAGTGGTAGTTAAAAGTTACGTAAGACGTAATATATATAGGTTTTCAATTTTGCATTATATACTATTTTTAAAGTGGTAACTCCTATTCATTATATTACTGACATGTAGTTTTCATATAAAATAAACTTATGATTGTAAATGTCAACAGGATAACAGCACCGGCCAGGCGCTCTTGGATGTGGTATTTCGGCACCTCGACCTACTTGAGACAGCTTACTTCGGTCTGCGGTACATCGATCAAGATAATCAAACGGTAGGTTTCTTTCATTACAAAAAAAATGGCCAAGTATGCGAGAAAGACTCGTGCCCTGATGAAGGTTCCAAACCGTTTGCCTAAAACGTATTTCATTGTTCTTTTTTTCGCTAATACGAAAACGTATTTGTGAATTTAATTGTTCAAAAATGTACAAAAATAAATATAATAATAATATATCTATTTACATTTTCCAGTTTTTCTAAAAAGTCTAAAGTTTTCCAATTTTTCCTTCACTTGTGCTGTGAGACTTTGCGGCTAGCTAAATTTCATGATTCTTGGTCAACGGGAAATGACTACTCCTTAAGTTTTGATGAGTGAATTTGCGGTATCAACATATGTAACAAAAATGATTGTACCTTTTGATTACGTTGACTTAGAAACTTGAATTTCTATACATTCAATGAACAAATAAAGGTTCCTTTTGAGGTACGGAACCCCTAAAAATATTCACATGTGCAAACTCTTAACACGTTTTTCCAACGTTTTACTGTTCTCGTGGTACGAGTACAAGATGTTCTAGATTCAAACCTAAAGAATACGAACATCTGGGATTATTATTTTTATCTCTTTGCGGCAGCATTGGCTCGAAGCGGGCAAACGACTTCGGCGGCAGCTCCGCGGCTCGGATCACCACGTGTTCTACTTCGGAGTCAAGTTCTATGCCGCCGATCCTTGCAAACTTCTAGAAGAAATTACCAGGTACTTGAAAAGAATGTTTGCCACAAGACTCTTCGACTTGACAGTTTGTGAGATGATGAGGATAATAGTACATTACACGCAGAAGTTATTAACGTCAGCTGCAAATCGTCAGAGAGGAGTATTTATTATACATATTTTGTTAAATTGCAAGCGCGAATCCGACTCGCACCCTAAGGGTTCAGTACTATTATAATGTTATATGACGTATTTATCGCTACCAACTGCCAGATCGCACGTACACGCATATATATACATATATATATTTGAAAGTTACAAAAAACACCGTTATGTGATATTACTACAAATTAACGGATTTTCGGTTTTTTCATTTACTTGTTTCACGAGACCTTGCTTCGGGTGGAGTTTAATAAATTCTAAATGGGAAGTATGTTTAGGTATACTATAGCTTTTGATTTAGGTACTTGCGAGTGTTAAAATATATGACATAACTAGCAGTATTTTTGGATTGCATTATCTTAGAAACTTGATTTTTTTACGAGAAAAAGGGTCTAGAATCTAGGTAGACAGACAACATAGTGATCCTATAAGAGTTCCTTTTGAGATACGAAACTCTAAAATCCTTACAGTAAACAATGCTATTAGAAACGGTTAAATTACCCTAATTGTGGTAAATTAGATATAGTCACATATAGGTAATCACAACGTGTAAATAAGAACTTGCTTCATAACTATTCGTAATCGACTGATAAAGAAAGATATATTTTCTGTTTAAAAAAAACACTTGCAGACAAATACACGTGCGGACCTTAAATTTTGGTAAATTAATATGGTGTATTGATAATTAAATATTTTGAATCCGCCGTTTTAAAAACTTCGTAAATCTAACGTAAAGTGTGTATTTTGTGCACCCAAAAATCGCAATAAATAAATTTTTGTTAATTTATTCGTTTGCTATTACAATTTTTGAAATACCAACCAGCCATTTAGATTTTATTTTTTATTTTTATGTAGTCAGATCATCCACAAACCCCTGGAAACCAAATCTCAGAATTTCTCATCGATTCGTATCCGAGACCCGTGACTTCTATTTCGAGAAATTTAATTTTACAATTATATTTGTCGTTACTTGTATTTAAAAAATGTAGAGTAAGTAGAAAGGAAATGAAAAGAAAGTAAAACTATTCAAAAGTGAACGCAAACATCAAAAAAACTTAGACTGGACTAATTTCAAAATTAAGACCATTTCTAGGGTTCCGTACCCAAATGGCAAAAAAGGAACCCTTATAGTTTCGCCATGTCCGTCCGTCCGTCTGTCTGTCTGTGGTTTTTCTCGAAAACCATTGGCGATATATAGATAAAATTTGGAAGGTAGGTGTAATCTATGGACCGCTACACAACGACGTAGTAAAAGTAAAATTTTTTTTTTGGGATAAAATTAAAAAAAAAAATGATATCAAGGTTTCAAACAATTTTTATATTTAAGTCAACAGTTCTTGAGATATGCACTCCTAAAGTTCTAATTTTTGTTAAAATCATTTCCCCCTCCCCCCCCCCCCCCTTCTACCAGCTAAACCGTTGTTTTTGTATATGTGGAAACAAATTTATGACAGGCGTATATAAACGTAGTTAAAAGGAAAACTATCACAGCTAACTAGACTGTATTATTTAACGAGTAATAGATTATTTTATAAAATGTACTTTTATGAGTAAAACTTTTGTAGAAAATGACAGCGTTTAGCCAATAAGCGAAAACTAGATGCTTTTTAATCTTTGTGATGTTATTGTATAAGATAATTTAATAAGAAAAAAATATTATGTACTATAAATTTACTATAAATCCTTTGCAGAGCTTATTCTCTTCTAACGAAATAAAAAATGATAATATTTACAATAATTCTTAAATTACATAATAATAACGATCAACGGTTAAGTTCGACTAACGTCGCGCTCGTTTTTTTTTAATATTATATGGTTGTACGGAACCCTTCGTGTGTGAGTCCGATTCGCACTTGCCCGGTTTTTTTACTAATTTTTCTCTCCTGTCTAGTTAAGGTCAGTGGTTAGACGGAACGAACTAAATGCCACCTCTGGCCTTTGATAAAACTGACGCTTCCGTCACTTTCGTTCCTCTATGGCGAATCAAGTATTAAAACCAGTAATAATAATTAATTTTAATTTTAATTCCAATCAAAAACTAGATTAATTTTTTCTCATCTTTATGTATAGGCGTTTTCGTTTATTTTTATTGTATAATTTACTTGTATAAAGAGAACAATATAATCGAATTGTGTTAATGTATTCGATTTTTATCGGCAACTGTGCCGGAGCGTCGGTTATAGGCAGACCCAACGGGTTTTCGTGATAAAAACTCAAATGTAATAAAAAATGTCGCTCTTATTTTTGCGTTAACATTTATTTTGGTTCGAAATTCTAGGTGCTACGGGGTAAAGTTTTAAAAAATAAATTATCAGTTTCCTATATCCTATAATATATTTAGAATAAAACAAAAAGGGATTCTTTTTGGTATATGAATGTATAGCGTCATATACAGCACTTGTACTGAACAAAAAAATTACACATATGATATACATATATATATATATACAATTTAATTTTTTTAAATTTATTATTTTGATTAATAACGTATACGATTGAAACAGTTTATTCTGCACACAAATCAATAAATTAAGAGATAAACATATGCACCAACTAACATACCTTACATGACTCATTAGGCCTCTTTCTTTAATTATATATATATATATATATATACAATTATTATTATTATATATGTTGTATATATATATTATCTGTTTAAATTTAATATCATTAATAAAATAGGAATTTAAGCATGATACTGCCGTTCTAGTTACTATGGCCAATTTGAATGACTATGTAGAAATTTCGAGTAACTTTCAAATACGAGTTTCGTCGTGACATACAGCACATAAAATCAAGTTTGCGTTTAGAAGAACATAACAACTGAAAGCACCGTGCCTGTTTGATTTAGTCCTTTTTGCAGTGGAAATTTTGCCTTGCAAAATGAACCAAAAGGTATAACGAAAAATTGCAAGCCATGGTCGAAGTTGATCTGTATCACAATACTACCGCAGAATTAGAAGCATATAGTTTGAGGTAAAAATACCCGTAAAATAGATCCATTTGCGTTAAATTAGCTAAATTTAAAACTGAAAAAAATTGCTGCTCCGTGAATTAAATGACCTGCACCCAAAGTGCACGGGTGAAAGCTTGCCATCTTGCTTGTTATTTAATTGACACAGATACGTATATCAGATAACGGTGCGGATCTTAGGTTCTGATTATTGAAATGTTTAACTTCTTACAAAAGGACGTACAAAATTGCCAAAACACGGTTTATTTTGAACACAGATACATGACGTGAGATTACAGGGAATAGGCTGCATCACGAGGCGTTACGAGTAAAGTGCTGATGAGCCCAACACTGGCGACTCGACTAGAAGAGATAATAAAACACATCTGCGCCATGCGCCTCCACTCAGCTCTTTCCACGCTACGGTTTACAAGATTTATACGCGTTAAAATCATACTCTCACACGTTTCTTTAAAATATACCTAATGTGTCACTTCAAAATAAATTTATTTCTAATTATCCTTAGTAAATTACATATATGGGTAAAATTGTAAATTCATAGAATAGACAACTGCGAAAATTGAAGTTTAAGCTTGTTATAACGAAATGCTTAGAAAATATTAATAATTATTTTGATTAAATAAGTTTTATAGTTTTTCTTAGTAATTACAACTTTAATTTTTACTCACATCAAATTTCACTTTCATATTTCAACCTATAATGAAATGAAACACAAGCGTATTTTAAATAGTGTGCGTTCTCAGTTTGAACTGTGTATCGGATGTAGCTTACGTTTTGTGCGTGAAGGGGTTCACGCGGGTGTTGCCTGACGGTAGTCGTCAACTGTTTATGTATACAAAGCTGCTGTATACAAAGTATACATCTGCAAACGAGTATTTAAACATATAAATGCATAATAAAGCCATAATACTTAAATAATATATATAATTTAACATAAAGTTAATTAATGTGACAACAGCGTTTCAACGAGTCATAAATGTCAGTTTACAATATCGAACTGACATTACGCAATTTTGGGGGTGTGAAACCGGCGCGCGGAGATTTCTCGAGGGTGAAGAGCGGCTGAAGAACGGCGCGCGGAGATCTTGCTCACTGAAACTCGGACTAAAACTGGCCATCTTACACCAGCTAGCTATAGTATGACTGGTTAGACGGTAAACGCAGAAGACGACTTCTAGTCAATTCGTACTTTTTGTGTTATTTTAGCATTTCTAAGAAATAAATAAACAAAGACGACGGGTTATATTTAAATTTGGAGATACGAAACGAAACACTTCTATCGCATTAATTTTCACTTCCATGATTTTAAGCTCTCCTTTATGAGAGATACTTGTGATAATAAACACATCACATTGTTCCCCGGCGTCATTAAATCTTTCGAGAGACAAAAGATATATGAAGAGTTGATACGAGCCGCGCCCCCGCCCCGCCCGCCCCTTCGCATACCGACGTAGTGTCGCGGAAAATAGTTTCACATAATTGAAATTTTTACGTCGCCATACGTTAGCTGATTATAGAACGTTGCTACAGTTTCACTATAAAGTTACATTGTGATATAACATAATTTTATCAGTTAGATTAAATTTAAACTTTGTACTTTTTATGTCAATTGGAAATATTTATTTGTCTGTACGTTTCAATTTTTCTCTTTTTTTCCCGACACACCGCAGTTTCCGTATCTGTTATGTCTATTCCAAATATACGTCGTAATGTATTGCTAATCATCGGTGATATATAATGTAGTCTTTTTCTTTAGTTTGAACTCGTATTTCGAGGTTGTATGCCCGTGTTGAAATTACAAATGATTTATTAACTATCTATTTTAAATAATGATATACCTAACTCAGTAATATGTTCAGCCTAATAAAATTTTTTTTGTCAGGTTGTTGGTAAATTTTTTGACGAATGGAATATCATTAATTAATCATCATCAAAGTACGATTTAACTAGAAGCCCTCTTCTGCGTTTACCGTCTAACCACTCATACTCTCGCCAGCTGGTGGAAGATGGCGAGTTTCAGTCCGCGAGGTCCCCGCGCGCTAGTCTTTACCCCCGCGAAATCCCCGCGCGCTGGTCTGCACCTCCGCGAAATTGCGTTTGACATTTTAGATACTCTGAAGTGACATTTAGTATGACCTCTGGTATGACTCTGTTAAAACTAAACGCTGCTGTCAAATTTATTTAATCTTTGACTGATACGAATACCATCGAAGAATTAATATGTGCATGCATATATCTATAAATTTATTTATTTGCTTGTTACTTTGTTCGGTTAAAACTAAATACTTAGTTTAGAACTGGTTGACAAACATACAAAAGCAGACAAGAAAGCGAGTTATCATATATACACGATAAGCTGCATATTATAGTCGATGTGTTTATAGGGACGAGGCGAAGCCGAGTGTTTTTATAATAAACACTATAATAATAAACAAATAAGCACTATATCCTATGAAAAGTGCTCGCAAAAGCTCGAATGAGCTCGAATGCAGTGGGTTTACTCACTCTCCAGCTTTATAAACAAATTGGCTCGATTGTACCATAAATTATCGATTAACATCTAAATTATACTCATCTCTGAAATTTCAACTTAATACAATGAACTGTTGAAAAGAGTTCCTTCTTTAAGAGACGATACTGGCTGTATTAACAAAACCTGGTTAATATTATTGCATTTTCATCCAGTTCTGAGCTATGATTTAAGTTTAGATATAAGCTCATCAAATAATTAGTTTTAAATAATTGATTGCAAAATTTGTACCGAACCGACAAAAAAGCGTACATGGGGTAAAATAAAATGGTAGGTGGTACTTAGTAAGCACATACATAAGAACTACATCGTTCGACTAACGGCATTACGTCGTAAACAACAAACTCCCAATTTTTCATGAGAAGAAAAAAACTATTTTTGTGACATATTAGATATCTTTTATTACTAAATTAAAATGTAGACAAGGTTAAATAAACGATTTACTTATATTATTAACATTACGTTTAATCCATAATTTACTTAATTTATTTTTATATAATAATTTACTTAATATTAAAGTTAGCTGCGCATAGTTTATGCTTTTCGCATTTTTTCCTTTTTCTGTGCTATAAGACGTTGCTTCGTTACCAAATTTGAGGATTCTTGCGGTAAGTGCCCTGTAGATTTTGATTCCCTTTCGAATATAGAAAATTTGCAACATAAACGGCTGTATCCTTTGATTGCGTTAGCTTAGAAGTTTGATTTATTAACAGCTCCAAGGGACAGTAGACTTGAAGATTTGATATGAATTTCAGCTTGATACCTCCACGCGTTCCTGAGAAAAAGGGTCTTGACAGTCAGACAGACAGACGGACAACAAAGTGTTCCTATAAGGGTTCCTTTTTTTCCTTTGAGGTTCGGAACCCTAAAAATTACACTGGACACTTATTTTGTTTTAAAAACACAAACAAAACAAACACTCAACGCCCTATCACATTCAAAACTAAAATCCTTGTTGATCCTTATTATATACATATGGCGCATTGTCTTTAGGATTTCCTGTAATACAAATACTTGTGCAACACTACTCACACAGGAATCTTAGGAAAGATATTCACAATGTATCGATACAAATCGAATCCAGTGCGTATTGGAAGCAGAGAGTACCCGCTGCGGCACGCAAGTAGTTAAACCCAAGAAAATACCTAGGCGTTGATTCTTCAATATTAACATTGTCACTTATTTCACGGGACTGAAAATTGTATTGTAGAATTTATATACGAAATAATTCTCTTGATAAAACAGCAAACAACGTACGCACGCGTTCAAGTATCATTCTGAGTTTCTAATATGGCATCATTAGAGTTAGTGCCACTCTATATTGTCTCTGAATAATGTAAGAATGTCTTCGAAAATATTAGTCGTAAACTATAAATAAGTAACAAGTGGTAATAAAGCGGTATATAGTGCTCATAAACTAGCAACGGCCATCTTGAAACGAAGGAAGAAGCAGAGCGTATTATATGTGCATCTGGGATGGCACCCCCCTTCGCTCTGACATAATAAATTAATAATTTCAAAGAAGACAAAATAAATAACGATTTATGGCTTATACTCCGAAATTAAAGAAATTAATTCTATCGTGCAGTTGGAATTCTTCACTCGAGAAACTGCATTTCTTATTTTTACGTGCTTCATTTTGGGTTAAAATTTCGTACTCGTTTTTCAGATAAATTCTGGTCGACGAATAGGCACGGCCTATCTTAACATCGTGTTTGACTGAACAAGTCCAAAAAAATAGAGAACACCGAACTAAACAAAAAATTTCAAGTAAGCAGGTGGCGCAAACTTAAAGTTATCGAAAAAAAATTTGTCAAACACGGACTACCTAAATCTTGGGCACCCTACTGTTACGATATTTAACACTTTTCTGAGACAGGTAGTCAGCTGTGAGTGTAGTCAGTTCGACGTTTTCGATTATAGTTCGATACTAGTTAATTTAATCTTTTCTATTTTGGCCATTGGTAATTGTCGGCCATTGATTTTATCAGCTGTTTCAAAACAAGTGTCTGTCCAATTTTACGATTTGCGAGACAGTTTCGGGGTGTTTTGTTGAGGTTGCAAGTGAACCTGCTTTAATAAAACTATATTACTTTCATTTTACAATTCTGTATAAGTGTATTTACCCGTTGTCATAAAATAATTATGATTAAAAAAAATTATTTAAAAAATAAATTGAGGTAACCGTTAGTTTGCGCCACGTGCTTTATTTGAATCTTTTTGTTAAGCTCGTTAAACTCTGCGCACTCTATTTTTTGGCATATGTTCAGCCGAACACGGTTTATACCATAGAGCAGTAACTAATTCGAGAATATTTTAGATTCAAATTTTCATTTGCTCTGACATTCCACAATCTTCACGAAACAGTTTCGCAGTTTGTAGGGTTGGTCAAACATCGGTCAGCACCAATATGAAACACAGTATTGTTAAATATAAATTATTCTCCATTAATATACTATTTAATTATTGAAACGTTCATTAAAGAGGTTTAGAGAATCAACATACCTACCTAATTCGCTGGAATAAAATAAATATAGCGTCCAAATTATAATTTGGCGCTAACACCACCGTGGCGGCACGTCGCTCCCGTGATGTCGTTCCCTTTGGCAGCTGGATGTCTTCTTTTAGATAAGGCCCGGGGTTTAATGCTCGTAAAATCTTGGAAAACCTTCACCGTGATGGCCTTTTAACATTTAATTTCCCTTTGAGGGCTTTTATTCCTTTCAGAATTTCCTTATACATCCCAGTTATTATAGAATCTAATAAAATACATACATAAGGTAAGTTATATAGCATCAGATATGAGAAAATTGAGTGTAATAACCGACAGCCGACGAATGTAATTATTCTAATTTAATACAATGACAATGTCTGCGAATTTGAATTCACCATTATCTTTATTAATTTTGGTTTTCATTTCCATGATATTACTGATTTATGAAAATACTAAGAAAGTAGTATAATGAAGAAATTCGTAATGAAATACACAAATCGTTTATTGTGTAAATTCATTCGGTTTTCAAAGTTACATAGGCAAATTTCTTAATTATATGGTTTCTGTCTGTCTATCCATTTGTCACTATTTACAGTTTCTACAATTTTACTCGTAAACGCCCCACCAAAAAATTTTAATTTTTTTATTACAAAAAAAAATAATATATATATTAACGATCGCTTGCAGCTTTGCTTTGCTTGGATTAAACTTGTATATATTAGCGATTATTACGGATTATTTAACAATTTTAATAACACACTTAAACCTTTCATCTTTAATTTGCCAACCCAAAGGTTAAATATCTATCATAACACTTTTAATGATTTACTCTTAAAATTATTCATTAAATTACTTTGTAAATAAATAATAAACTATTTTACTCAAGGGTTAAATTACTATAATCGCTAAAACAGGTCTTTCTCAATTTCCACCTAAAAGGCTAAATACAAATTTCCGTGGCTTCAACCTTGATAATAACAGGATTTCCGTATGAATTTTCATCCCCTATTTTACTTCCTAAAAGGTTAATTTTCCATAAATCCTAAAATGCGTATTTCTTAATTTACAACAATAAAGCCAAATAAGACATGTCATGGTTTTGACTTTAATAATGACAAAATTCCCTTACAAACTTTCATCCCCTATTTTGCTCCCTTGCGGGCCAAATTTTAAAAAAAATCTTGAATAACAACATATCTAGTTTCTGCTCCAAAGCTCAAACACCAAATTTTATGCATTTAACTTAAAACATGTAGTATTTACAAAAGCCCCCTTGTTTACTTCGAAAAGACTTTCGAAAAATCCTTTTCTATAGGATACTTACGTCACAAAACAAACCTAATGTTCTTTCGTTTAATTTGCTTCAGCGGTTTCGGCTTCGCCTTGATTTATGAGTGAGTGAATTATGAGTGAGTTTTCGATTTTATATCGATGTAGTGAAAGTTAATTTGCCATGGTTGCAAAAACTAAATTTGAAGTTATTATAGCCAATTTATTTATTTAATCATTGGGTAACCAACTTCGACGTTTCAAAATCGATCGAGATCTTATACTAAAACTTTTTAAGGATCCATAGGGAATTCCTAACTTACAAATTTTATTTCGTAACGTGTGTCAGTCCGTTTTTTGGTACTTTCTTCACAGCCTCCCAGTTTCTTTAATTTAATTATTTTCATATCAAACTTTAGTTGCATAATGCTTATTTTTTAATTTTAAAAACACGTTGCACTTTTCTCGCCGTATTTTCTCCTGCTCACCGATGAATGAATGTCTAAAGACATTTTTCGTCTAGAATTGCCTTTAGAAGCAATTCTAGATGAAAAATGTCTTTAGAGAATCTTCACAAAATAAAAAGAGATTGGGATTCTGGGATCACTTTCTATTTAGAAATTGCCAGTCAGTGTTGCCAACACAAAAAAAAAACACACGAAGTAGTGCTAAGTACACATGTTGATTGCAATTATTCCAATTAAACTGAAGGAATAATTTCTGTCAATACATAATAGTAATCCGATATAAACGTCATCAAATAAACTAAATATTGTTAGTGAATTAACAATTTTTATAGTTTTCTTACATGTTTCTTATAAGTATTAAATTGTCCAGTTATAATCTAAATCTGTATTTATTTAAGTTGTAGTTATCTAACGGTAATAATTTTTGGCAGGTATCAGCTGTTTCTTCAAGTGAAACAAGATGTGTTGCGAGGCCGCCTGCCTGTGAACTTCGACTTAGCCGCCGAGCTCGCGGCTTACGTTTTGCAATGTAAGTAGATGTTGATCAAACTTTTAAAACTTATTAAATTTAATCTATTCTCTTTCTCTATAATTGAAGAATAAATTAAACGTGAGATGTAACTGGAAATACGTATTATTTGGAATATGACAAGTGAAACAGGATTGAATAGATCTTGTTAAGTTTCATGAATGATACAATTTTTATGTTATTTATGATTAACGATTTCTATTTAAGACATTTGACTAATTGGTTGGTCGAGTGGTCTGAGAAATCGACTACAGATCCGAAGTTCGCGGGTTCGATTCCCGCCCGGGATAGTGTCTATTTCTTCCGTGTCTGAGTGTAAAATATATATATATATCTGTCCCAAATTTATTATTTTCAAATAACTCGTGTGTTTCCGATTTGCGAGTCTTTATTTACAAAACTTTCGGATCAAATATAGATCAAATCCTTCTGAAATTTTCCAGAAAATTCTTGAAAAGCCCAGAAAATGAAAATCGATTAGGCCGGATCTGTATGTCGTATGTAAGAATATGTGTTATAGAAATAGATTCATCTGAGAGTAGAATTTGTGTTCGTTACCTATCTAATGAAATGCACGGATGTTCTATGATAAAATTAGGATAGAGTTGAATATTTTTTTAAGAGAGATCGTACATAATATCGAATTAGTTAAATTAAGTTATAGTATTTATTGAAAAAAAAAAATTACTATTTTTGGTTGATACATAATACATCGCATTAAAACATCAAAATATTTAACTATTTCGGTCGGTTTACAGTTTGTATGTAAGTTGTTTATGTGTTACACATTACGTTTATAGTTTGCAAGCCATAAAACCATCTGGCTAGAAAGTGTGAAAATTTCGTTTGATCAGCTCAACAAAATTTTATACCGCCCGATTTTATTACTGCCATAATTCGTTCGCTTCGAGCGGCTCTTACCCATATTGGAGGAATGGTCTGCCTCAATACTTTTCAACGAGATTAATGAAATTTTTACGTTCTCCAACAAGTTATGAAATATCAGAAAAATTTTGCTATCACACGAAATAGAAGCAATTCTGCGTATTTTAATGTTAATAACAATTTTTTAAGCATTTATATCATTAATTATTTAATTTCTATCGTTTAAATGTTTTCCAGAAAATAATATTGTCGAAATTTCTTCGCCGTTCAGTTATATTAAAAAAGTTTTCGCAAACTGATACCGTTCAATATTCGTTTCAAAATTCAATGAACTCACCACAAGATGGCTGACAATTTTATAGTATTGAACATCAGCACAGTTTCTGATTGCATTTTTGATTAATCTACTTTAAACTATTTCAAAGGTTACATAACCTCGAATGTAAATTTCACTTAATATCATTTTCAGTTTTGTTATTCAGATTACTCAGAATCGCTTTTAAATCTCTCATATAATGTACACAACTCATGTATACGGGAGTAAAAAAAAATTACTACAAGTTCAATTAACACAAAGATTTAACTACGTTACCTCAGTAAAAAATTTTTGTAGCCCGAAACATGGACGTAACTGAGGCGAGTTCAGTTACCTACAACAAATTTATGCAAATCTATTCATAAATTTACGATTTACATGTGTTTTTGCATACTCTATAAAATGGTCGCTAGTACTTGTATATAGTCGCCACACTCATTCTTTTTGTCACTTATATTGTGCTGCCGTTAATTGAAATTTTATGTTTAGTCATCTGTATAGAAACTGAAGTCACCGGTTTCATACTTACTAAGTTGTCTTTTGATTTCAAATTGCTCAATAAGATATTGTTTTGTTATGAAGTAAATTAATTGCTGGGTTGCAACTATTGAACCAAAGCATTTAGGTTCGGTCAATTACGTTTTGTTACGTGTTAGGGTTCGAAGAATTTGGAGAAAAAGACCTGCTGACTCTTTTTAAGAATTTATTCACTAACACTAGGTCCAACACAAAGCACTATGTCCAAACACTAAGCACTCACAATGTCCTAGATCGTAGCCAAGTCGTAGGTTTCACTTGTATCACTAGTTTCGCTTCGAAGTCGCCTCGAAAGTAGCCCAAAAACTGAACTGGCTGCTCGTCTTCCTGCGTTTATTTATATAGGTCGTAACGAGCCTTCTCGAGCATTCTAGAAATCACTCCACTCGCACGAACGTAATCGACCAGATTGGATAATTCTAGAACATTCTTTCCTCTAACGCCATCTCGTATTGAGTAGGTGTTTCGTGTTGTCCTTGTTGTAAAACCCTTCTACAAAGTAGTTTTACTGGTCGACGCTAGATGGCGGTCATTACTCTGTCCGTTCGTAACAGTTTGTTCGCTTTTAGGGTACACGTTGCCACATCTACAAGACATTTCGAACCTATTCTGATATCTTTAGGGTAAACATGAGGAGTTGATAGTTAGTTGTGCTTCAGCATTTAAATATATTATTCTCATAATACTTTTGAGTGGGTTTGTTGCATCGAAAAACATTCACGAACACCGCAATAATGTTTGTACCTAAATGATGGTGGCGTTTGATGAGAGTGAAAATTCCAATTTTGCTTACAGTGATCATGTCCTTTTAATTGTGATTGTCATACCGTGAACTATTAAGAAGACGTAACGCTTAGCGAAACGAACTATGTTTTTAGAAACTAATCTCCATCATGAACACTACAAACATTGAATTGTGCGTATTTTCATATTATTTCACTAAAATTAGGTAAATAAATGAAATAAAAATTCAGTTGTTTTCAAATAGGACAATATTTTTCACTTTTGAATATCATAAAGCTAAGTTTATGCAGGTGCGTAAGCAACAAGTCTAAGAAAAACACTGCAAGAAACAGCTCGCTTCAAAGTGGCTTATTTATTAGTGACCCTATACAAATCACTGTCTTAAAAACTAAGTAATCTAGAGCGGTAATCGCAAGCATTTTTATCATTATGTGTATTATTTAAAATTATAATATGCTTTAGACATAAGTAGTTGTTGTTTTACGTTATTCTTTAATTTATTTATTCTTCACTTTACTTCATCAGCCCATTTTTACCCCACTGCAGGGGCTTAGGCCTCCCCCAAGGTGAGGAGGGGGGCTTGGAGCTTAAATCCACCATGCTGCTCCACTGCGGATTGGAGACTGTAACGACCGCCATCTATTGACAGCTTCCGGGACCGACTGCTTAACGTGCTCTCCGAAGCACGGAGTCAGTGATAGTTATGTACTTAAGTCAGAAAAACTCATTGGTACACGCCCGGATTCGAACCATGGCCCTGTGAGGCCATATAAATTTGAGACAGGTTCGTTGCGCTTTGGGCTATCACGACACGGCTGATTTATTTATTGACAAATATAAAATACAGCTCTGAAGTTTATTATAAAATCTCACACAATTAATAACTGCAAAAAGAATACCCCTCTTCTATAGAGGAAAAATATTACTGATTTCAGTTGCACTGACCCATAACCATAACCATAGTATGTATATACCATACTGTAGAAAAAACTGCCATAAACTATTCTGGCTGTCGCTGTACCTGTGTAATAATAATAACTAAAGTGGTGTTCATGTTACTATTTTTTTAAATCCGCTTTAAAGAATTTTCATAGCTATGTATATGAAAGTAAACAATTATTAATAACACTAGATCTTTTAAACATAAGTGCAAAAATGAGCCCATATTTACTTCTATAATCTCATCGCTATAAATAATTATGTTAGGTTTAAAGTTTGGTGTTTCGAAGAAACTGTTATGTTGTTTTTGTGGCAAATAACTAGGTAAAGTGTCACACAATGCCATCGAAGGCTGCAAGTTAGCCACCGACTGACCACCTCTCACTCGATTACATTCAGACGTGTGATTATTGGTCGGCAACTCAAATTGCTCTGCACTGTAAGTACACAGCCTATTCAGCACACTCATGGCAACAGAATATTTATTTATAACTTTCTTTGAAGTCTCATACTCACTGGTTAATAATTATAAGGAAGTTTCCAAATTATAAATGTTTAATTGTAACATTTCATCATCATCATCATCAGCCCATTTTCACCCCACTGCAGGGGCTTAGGCCTCCCCAGGGGGAGGAGGGGGCTTGGAGCTTAAGTCCACCACGCTGCTCCACTGCGGGTTGGGAACTGTAACGACCGCCATTTATTGACAGCGTCCGGGACCGACTGCTTAACGTGCCCTCCGAAGCACGGTGTCAGTGATATTGTGTACTTAAGTCAGAAAAACTCATTGGTACACGCCCGGATTCGAACCATGGCCCTATGGGGCCTTATAAATTTGAGACAGATTCGTTGCGCTCTGGGCTATCACGACACAACATTTGTACGAACTTTAATATTTAATAGTGCGTTCATTTAATTTGTTCACTAATTTGACATTTGTTTTTTTTTTATACATTTCAATTTTTGTAATAATATTTTACTGTATGTTATTAATTTTTGAGTTATTTCACTTATTTATTTGTATATACTTTTTTAGTTTTTTTACTACTGCAATTTACTATCCTTCCTGTCGGTAAAGTATCATTAATTAAGTCAATGGTATTCAATTGAAGTAGCAATCCACGGAGGGGAATGGGCAACCAGTTCCTCGTATAGGCTCTGAGTGTGCTTTGTTGTAGTGTCGAGCTTAGCCTCCTCTGTTGGAA
Organism: Luffia ferchaultella; assembly: GCA_949709985.1. NCBI lineage: Eukaryota > Metazoa > Arthropoda > Insecta > Lepidoptera > Psychidae > Luffia > Luffia ferchaultella. The sequence goes on along the minus strand of OX453240.1, from coordinate 13,418,825 downwards.
AATGTGTACATGGATATCATGAAACGCTCCATGGTGGTGATTTGCCTCAGGTCTCACTCGTATTTAACACCGCACTCATAACACCGATCCACTAGTTTCCGCAGTAGACCTGCTCATAATTTACATTGTTATGTTCATCGTGCAATGAAGGCAACTCCTTTTTTAATAATTCATTAAATGTATTAATAATTTTTATTAATTTTATTATTTCGTTCGGTATTTTACTAGTTAAGCTCTCGAAGCCATATAATCATAATAGAACAAAGCAGCTGCTTATAGTTTAGTTAGAGTGTCCGTTCTCAGTTTAGACTGTACCCATCTGGCGTAGAGTCAAGTTTTGGGTGTGAAAAGGGTTACGTGGGTGCCTTTGAACGGTCGTCGTCAGCGTCTTCACCTATAAACTGACAATACATACCATAAACTGATGCATGACATGGTGGTGGTGGTGTGGAAGAATCGAAATGATATCTTTACGAAATGGACGCACGGACGCTGCTGTCAATTTCGTTACTCTATGCAACTAGCGACAGACGACCTCAACTAGCGCTTCGTGAAGTATCCATTTTACATTGAAATCGTCGGTTGAAAGTCATATTACTGCTTGTCAGTAGAAATAGGATAGACGAACTTTACTGCGGATACCCCTACGTATTCCATTTCACGCACTTCCACTCCCATGCTACGCGCTTTGTCGAATTGGCAGATACGTGACGACACCCCCATATTGTGGTCGTGTTGCTTTGTAGTGGTTTGTAAATCGATATCAGCCCTCCAGTGTCGCTATGCGGGCCAGCGGTTTTAATAACGAGACGAGGATCAATGGGTCGATATTAATAAACTTTATCTTAATTAAACTTATATTAATTTTTGTTGTATATTAATATTTGTTTTGTTTTACTCTCTCGAATTTAGATATATAAGAGCACTTGCGTTGGAATCTTAGTTTCTGATATTTTCATTTTAAATCCATATGTCTGCAAAAATATGTCGGTATACCTTTTTTGTACCTGTTCTGTAGATTCTGTCATTCGATATAACTAAAACTCAGTAGTACATTCCGTATAAAATTATACGATTACAATTCGTATCGACAACGTATCATCACTGAACTGTACTTAAAAAGATAATTTAAAATTCGTGCAACGCACATAAATTTTCCCTGTCGCAATCTTTGATTATTTACATGTTTGTAATCAAAAGCCGCAATACAGAAACTGATTGAGTAGGAAATGAAAATGTGAAACCAAAAGTACTGAATACCCAATTTCCCTGTGGTGAATTAGGCTCTTAGTTTAAATTCACACAGTCATTTAAAGCAACAACAATTCTCTTCGGCCGTCAGCTAAAACATTCCTTTCTGAAGATTATTATATGCACGCGAACGAGTAATTGAAGTAGCTTTTGAGGTCATCGCTCTCGTTCGTGATAGTTTACGAAATAATAGCGTTTAATGGACTATACACTTTTTTTTATTTTCGGTATATTACAATTTCATATGTAGTTTAGTTTTTTAATTAAATTGAAAAGCGCGTGCCAACCGATTTATGGGTCCTATGACGTGCCCTGCAAGTAATCACCGTAACAATCGCTATCACACAACATTTTTTGTTATATAGTAACTGAAAATTTCGGTTATCTCAAAAACAACGTAAACGTATTTCATTCAAATCAATTTTCGTTGAGTTCGTTGAATGCCCCTTTTATTTATTTTTCCAGATTTTTAATCCTTCGGTTGAAAAGTCAGAGGGACACTTTGATAAAGATTTTCGGAGTTCACACTTCGAAAAAATATTAATCTTAATAATGAATCACAATAAATCTTCATTGCGTTTTCAAAGTCTGTTCAACGATGGAGATTGCAAAAAAATATTTTTCATTCCTTAGTTCAGTGTATGGAAAGCCATCCCTAATAAATAATTTTTATTTCTCTGCACAATCATATGGCGGTTCGTTCGTATACGGTGTGTCTGTGAAATCCCATCAACAATGATGGAAATGTATCGGGGATAGAAGCCTGTTACATACAAAACGGACAGCAGATATGACTAAATTATAAAGGTTATATTTTTCTTATTTGGTTACGGAACCCTCAAGACGGCTATTGTATTTTTAAATCACTTATTAAATCATTACCTTAAAATTAAAGAACATAACATTTCTTCGATCTAATCTGTCCGTAATTACTACACATAATTCTAATTTCCCAGCTTTCACTCGGAGAGATTACGGTTCAAATAGAAATGCAAAAGCTTTGCCATTTGATTTTATGATTAGTTTTATATTATACATTCATAACAAAATTACTTTTATTTATGTTTAAAAAAGTACAAATAAATCGATTTAGGAACATAAATGAAAGTTATATGAGTGAGCGTATGACAGCAAATAAACACAGATTTTCCATGTAAGAGACTTTTTTTAGTTACAATGAATGAAAGCCAGATATTACCAAAGTTTCCACAAGATTGTATTGTAATACTTTGTTTTATACGTGTAATGCAGGAACATTTTATCGTTTTTTTTTTTAATAGTAGAAAACTTTCAATTTACTTTTTATAGATGTATATAGCTGACTTTAAAATAAAACTAAAGAGATTAACTGTTAAAACTCCAATTAATTAAGTACAATTAAGTAATTTAATAGTATTAGTAAGTAATCAAATTAAAAATTACCAAAACTTTCCAATTCCAACATATATTTGTTTATGAAGGAACACTATAAAACCTAGATAAATGTCGTTATAAATAGATTCTTTGCCTTATTAGATCCCATATAATGTTTGTATTACGGCTGTGGTGGCGTGCGGCTCGCTCCAAGATACGCCAAATTATCTCCAATTCCATTTCGTTAATATATACGGTCCTAATTCTTAATGACTGGAATTAGTTAAGATTACAAGTCGAATAATAATTTCCCAACGGATTTGTTCCCTTTTTTCTTGTAAATGTAATTAAAATTAAATTCTTTCTAAAGTCATTATTTACAAATAATGGCATTGGGGGTTAATGGAAATTAATTACTGTGGATACTTTTAAATATTGAGAATTACTAATATATTAGTTGGTAATTAAATGTGAAGTTTGATAAAAAAAATGACTGTTTTTTTTTGAACTTTTAACTTTAATTTTGGCATATACAATGTTAGCCAATGATGAAGGCTAAAAGTTGTTTTTAAGAACAAAATAAAGCATGTTATTCAGAAAATATTTATTAAAAAAAATATTAAGAGAATTAAATGAAGGTAAGTTACCTAGATGATTAGAATGGTGTAAAAACTAAATAAAATAAAATAAAAGAAAATGAGCTTTAACAAACGAAATAAACTAGTTCAGTAATAATTTACTACTAATAAGAAATAACTAAAAACATAGACGACAGTTTATTTCTTACAATATGATTATGAATTATAACATTTTGGAATCGAAAAGTAACCCCATCACTTGACCCTTTTTCATCTAGTATTTCTTGTGAGCTACATTGCCTGAAAACTTGCCTTCCCTGTCTGAGACATTTTTAACCGACTTCAAAAAAGGAGGAGGTTCTCAATTCTACTGTATTTTTTTGGCTTTTTTTTATTGATTAATTTTAATTATATTTCGAGATTGGTCCTATTTCAATTTGAAGAAGATATTACACCTTCAAAAGTAGAAATTTTTTATTCCAATAACTGTCCGAAGCCTTACTTCTTTGTTGATCTATTTTGATAGCTTTTTGAGAATCCAGTAAAATTGGTATTTATATAAGGCTGCTCATATGCTCCCAGTACTTCAATTTTCGTACCCATTTAATGGAGATTGTTGTCTTTAACATCTACTACAGTTGAAAGCTTTTTGAATCGGGTTTCGCTTTGTTTATTTCGGATACACACAGTTTTGTAATTTGGCCAATTTTCATATTTATAAACAGAGTTTTATACGGATATTTATAAGCTGACGTGGTTTTCGTTTTTTTGGCTTTTTTCGCCAAATGCAATTTTTACTTTTCTTGTTATCAGGACATACTATATCTTGTTCGATCTAGGCTCCAAGTTATAACAACAACTTTCTGAGAGTGGTTCATAATTCCTTTCTTTACATTCGAATCGCATTCTCCAGTAAGTTCATCCTCAAATGTCAAGTGGGTATTCGATATATCGCATATTTTGTTGTTTAATTCATATAAATTTCTTTCCTAATAATGAATTTGTATTATTTTTGCGTTTTATTCTTGGTAATACCAGGACCAGACCTTATGTGGGATTAAGTAGTGTCAGTATGTAGTGTTCGTGTATGCATACTTGCTGGCTTGTGCCGACGATGGCCAATATACAGGTACCAGGTGCTAAAGGTAGGTGAAAATAAAACATATGTTTCTTAAAGTCTTAGTGCTGATTCTTATGTACGTATCAAAGAATATTGTTAAAAATCAATATTTAATATTGCTGGACACTTTCAGTTGGCGGTGACCCTTGCCGGCCGCTTTAAAGCTTCCAAAAAATAATGTAATTTTGCTTACATTCTCCGTATTGATTTTTATCTATGATTTCCGGGGAACTATTTCAATACTTTTTGTAAGCAGCTGGACCAATCGGAGGGGCCAAATATCCCCCCAGAGTCCCAGACACACATTGAGGGTCGCTATGAGTATATATATGAGTGCGAGCGTGATGATTAGATGGTTATATAACATTGCTTTATTTAACTTATGTCATTAACGGTATAATGGAAGTATTCCACAATAATTAAATTATATTTTAACGTTTAATTATTAAGATAATTATAGTACTTGAAAATAAGAATACATTTAACTTCGTAATCAATTTAAGCGCTCGGCATGGTTTCCGCCAACGGGAAATGTCTAGTAATATTGGTTACTGATTTTTATCAATATTCTTTGAAACATACGTAAGAATCGGCACTGAGACTTTAAGAATTGTAAGTTTTGTTTTCACCTACCTTTACCACCTGATATTTATTTACCTGTAAATTGACCGTCGCGTCGGCACAAACTAGCAAGTATGCATACTCGAACACTACATACTCCCAAATATTTTATTTCTGAGAAAATAAGTAAGGTCTGGCGGCCCTGTGATCTTGGACTATAATTATCTTTTATCTATTTTAAATGCTATCTAAACACGTATTTTAATAAAAAATTCAGTATAGTTTTAAACTCACTTCACACATATGATATTTCTTGGGAATCAAAATGTCCAGTTTATCATTTACTTCTGGAAAATATTTGAGAGCTCAAAATAAGATAAAATCGGCGATGCTTTAATTAAATTTCCATATATTTAATTAATTCTTACTAAGCATAAAAGATATTTCGGTATATAAGTATTATGTTATGTTTAAAGAATTCAAAGCCTCAGCTCAATAAGTCTATCGTCAAAACAGTCAAGGGTGTACAGCGGAATTTGTGTGTAGGTAAATTCTTGAGGGACGCTCTCAAATATTTTTGTTTCGCGATTGGATTAATCCGACTGATCTTTTCTTCTTCTAAATACATTAAAACGAATATGCAGGAAATTAATGTTTTTATCGGAACGACATCAAAGTCAAGTTAAATTACGACGGTGAACGACACAGGAAATTGGAAACAGTTGTTCAAGAAATTGCAATTAAAATCTGACGAATAATTACATTTCGAGGCTTTATGGGTGTTAATTTTTCTTTACAATAAAGGTACGTAGGTCTATTGTTCATTTGTACCGATTTGGATATATTAAACGTAGAAAATATTTAATAAGTAAAAAATTTTTGTTTCTTTGAAGTTACCGAAAATCCTGCTTATATTAATCAAAATTCGTATAAATAGGATAGTTGCATTAAGTACCTAGATAACGAGGTTAAGGATGTAAACTTATTATAAAGATTAAGGTTCACTATAAATAAACCATCAATTACTTTATTTTACACGTGGACTCGGAATATGGTTGGTAGCTAACGGTAATAACTAGAAATTTAATTCAAGTACACATTAACATATTAGTAATATTTTAATAAATTTTGAATAACTTTCTCTAATTAAGTTCTACAAGAAAATCAGTAAGAACGCCCATAAGGAACGTAAGGTATAAGTGATTCAAGGCTCGAAATTCCTTTTTTAGATGTCCGTGTCCGATCTTTTGTGTACAGTTATACTAGTGAGTGTACACCATATAAAGTTTTGTCATACGGCACCGACATTTCCCTAGTTTTGAGGTTAAATATTAACTGCATTCTATTTTCAAATAAAGTATAAAAATTTCTTTCAATGGTTTCTTTATGTTAGAGCCTTACACTGTTTAATCCAACGCCAATGAGTTAAAGTACAAAATAAAAAATTTCGGCAAAGAGTACCCAAGGATAAAATAAAAAAAGAACCACAAAGGTCTAATAGTGATGCGTTATTCAAGAGGTAAATGAGCCATCAGCGCGGAGCTCGTCGTTTGCATCTAATCTCGTCCCGGCTGCGGGGGTTTTACATGCGCGCGTTTGAAACGCTGCTGTTACCTGAGCCTGAGTGCTAAATTTTATAAAAACCGTTCAAAACCATAAGAAAATTTAGTGTTTTCTGGACTTAGTTCATAAGTTGAAATTATAAACCTATACTAGAAATACAAACAATACTATCATGTATACATAATGAGATGAATTCACGGAATGGCGGGATTGGCACTGGAGAAGAACAGTGGCCACCGTTTATGTGTCGTGTAACTCATTACAAATGCAAACCATTTTCAATCAAATCACGCTTTAACCTCCGAGAAAGCGTCGATTTGTCATATCAGAAAAAAAAAAAATTTGAATGAGCAAAATATAATAGCTTGAAAGTTCTCATAAAGCACTTTCAAGAATTATAGAAGAGATCTTATCAGTTCACGAGGTCTCTCTGTCAGGGCCATGAAGTGATAAGATATTTCCGAATTTTAAAGAATTTATTTTTAGCTCGTATACTAATTAATATTGCATTAATATCTACTGGCATTGAAATATTAATAAACGTCTTTGTTTCGAAGGAAAGATGTGAAGACGCGTTGTCGTAGTGTAGCATGCCCTAAGCCCGGTCTTTGGTTGCTTCTTCGGCACAGCTTTGAAAACTTTCGGCAATGCGACTGTTGAGTACTATTTTGAGCTAACTGATCTACAGTTTTCGTCATAATCATTATCATCAATCATTGTTGTTGCAAGATGTCCACATCAAAAAAAAACTGACCACCATTTTTCCCAAAGTTCCGAGGCTTTCGCATTTTTGTTAGCAACTGGTCTTCTGAAAATATTCATACCAACGAACGTTTCTTACTTACTAGATAATACTGACACACCCATGTTTTGTCACCAGCAAATATTTCAGAAACCCGCCTTGGCCTCCAATTTTTTAAACGAAGTGGCATTTGTCGGCACTAATCCACACGGGTTTCTTATTCCGTTTTCGAGAATACAGTGATATCCAACGACAGCAAAGTTTCCATACGTCAAGATGTTCATCTAAGGTGTTATAAACACTAATCGAACTAATCTCTGAGATTCTCTCTATGTTCTTATATGTCATTCGTGGATCTTTCCGCACCAGCATTTCAGTAGTTCATATATTTTTTGAACTAACTGCTGTTGGGAGTATCCACTTCTGTCGTTATCAATTTTAAATTATATTTTTAAATTCGTTAAACTAACAATCGTTGCCCCAGAAAAAGCAAATTCGCCTAAAGCAGATTTTTAATAATAATTTTTAATTAAAATAAGATGTTTGTAAAAATGTATTACCTTTCAGGAAGAACATAACGAAAAGGAACAATAAAATTTTATATTTTACCTTTTGATATATGCATATGCATAATTGATAAAACTATGAATTAGACTTAATTATAGGCCAGATAAGAGAAAAGCTGTGACGGATTTCGGTTCTATAGAGAATGTAATCTATAAAGACCCGTTTGTATAAACAGATGGATATTTGAATTTACGTAAACACAACAGTTTATTCTAGATGATTATTGTCATATAATCTATGACAATATATGTTAAGGTACAATAACATTCACAAATATGTTACCCCGGAAAAAATAATTTTGATGTATAGTCATAAATTCAAAAAGTGTAATAATATTCGTGTAATATATATATTTTCATACAAAACAAACATTATATTATTAGCAACTATAAGTCGACAATGCATTATGATATTAAAAACTCTACAGAACGACGGCGTTTTAGACGCTTTACTGTGTCACATCACTGAGAAAGCAAGCGTTTTTCCGCCTCTTTTACTTCAAAATGATCCGGTGCCTATTACCTTTGCGATGGGTACTCGTATTATGATATAACAAAACACACAACAAAATATTCAGATAAGAATTTTTTTTAAGGCCACAAATCTGTATGTAGTAAAGTGTAACATACCTTTAAGATAATATTTATTTTGGAAAAATGGTTGTGAAAATTGTACTTGCAGATTTTCATAAATTGATGCTATCATGAAAACTCATAAAAGATTGATATCTGTTCTGACAACAAATCTGACATCTGTCTGGACAACAAAGATGTTGTCCAGTCGTGATAGCCGTGTAGTGGCCAGCCCGCTTCTTGTTTAGAAGGTCATGGTTGGAATCCCAAAGTATGTACCAATCGATAAGCCGTCGCTCTCGGTTGCCGTCATAAGACGGTAGTCGTTAAAATCCACAAATTCACATTGGAGCAGCTTAGCGGATTAAGCTCCAAGCACTCTGATTCCGAGGGGAGGCCTAAGCCTCTATAGTGGGGCATAATGGACTGGTATGGTATAGCATTCATTCCTGAACGCAAAATACACATTTTAATTATTTTTCTATTTCTTTTTATATTTGTCCATTTAATAAAAGAAAAAATCTCATTTCTTCAAAGTGCTGAAACTTTTTCAATTACGTAGAAAACATCACTTTAATTCTTTGAAAATAATAATATTCATAAAAAATTGCGTCTATGAAAATTCTGGTAGATACGAACCTCATTCTTTTCAAAACCACTGATTCGATAACCATCACCATACCTCGTATTCTATCTAAACATAGGTACGAGTAATTGCTTTTGTCACGTCCAACAAACCCATTGGTCAACTTCTCGGAGTATTCATACATTTTCGCTCCATTCATTTTCCCCTACACTTCTAGCCCCTCCCACCACACATGCTCCACCAAATGCTCTAAATATACCTTCTCAACATTTCCTATCCCCATCTGCCATCTAATACTTGTTCTTCTCTGCAGATTCTCACATCTTAATCTTGCTACCATTATCTAACTTCCTCGTTCGCCCCTTATTTTCAGGTTGGCCTCTCGTTAACCCTTCATTCTTTATATCTTCTAATGTGTCTTATCTTCACTATTCTACCATATTTCCATTGCCCTTGCCTCTCTACTTCTCGTATTTCTATCAATTTTTACATCTTACCATCAATAGTTACTCCACAACATTTTTTGCAAAAAAGATATATTTTTATTTAGTATTTTTCTGTACATTTTAGTCTGCCAATGAAGATACCGAAATGCATACCCAAAGAAAGAACACAGGTGCTTGTGGTTATATTATTTTTTCTGTCATATAATCTTGATTAATCAAGTAATTGTGAAAGTATTTTAACTTAAATATAGTATATTCTATGTACAAACAATGATTCGCCTAGAAGTAACTTAAACCATAAATATCGGCGTAGAAGAACCTCCGAAGAGATCAATTAATCAACGTAGAGCATGTCTATTCGTAAAGCCGTACGCTAGGGGCTCCGGTCCAAGTTGTACGAGTGGCGAGCCGGCGAGTTGTTTGACAGTGCGAGATGGTCCGCTGTTCGCAACAAGTTGACGCCGCGGACGCTGTACGCATTAATCAACCAGGCGGACGATCGCCGACGCAACGGCCGCCATGAAGTATATTTTGTTGGAGAAGATGCACTGTCAATTACCTATATAGTTATTGTACCACACGTAGAGTTTCGTAGTCAGGTTCGTAGCATTCATACGTGAAAATTTTGGAATAATTTCCAAATTACAACTGTATTTCCATTTTTCATTGTACTGTTTCAATATTGTATTATGTACTTAAATAAGCTATCTTATTTTTATCTTAGTTTTTATTGTTTCTATCACTGTTGAGCTTCACCTCGAGATCTTTCACATTTTCGTTCGATTTGGTTTGGCACTTTAAATAGATATTGGGCGCTGTTTATGACAGTGTACTAGAAGCGCTCGGTTTATAACCGTCTATAACAAAACGAATACGGTAAGCGACTGATATTGAAAAAAAAAATTTAAATTAAACTTGATACGATAGTAAAACGAAATAAAATCGATTGAAAAATAAAAGAAAATAAAATTTTGTTCAGTCTAATTTTTGCAAAACAAAGTTTTACTTATTTTAAACGGCCGCATCGAGGCGTGACGTCATATCTCAGTATTGCCTTCTCTGTTCAATTGGATATGTGAACCGTTCATTTCTTGGTTATTAGTTACCGAGAAGATTTTTAGTTGCTTGTTTTTAAAGATTGGATAAATTCTTTAATTTAAAATATTTCAATAAGAATTGTTACGTGTCCTATCACAAAGACGATTATTCTAGATTGAAATTTTGAATTTATTTGATCTATCCAATATTTCGTCCACAAAACTGTTTTTCATTTGTTTATTGTATATTTTCTGGGAGGTGATAAAGTATTAGTTATTTTAATATTGAATTTCTGTGGCGGTCAGCGGTCATCATTCAATATTGTGTTATTGTAGGTCTTGCGTGTGCTCAGTAAAAGAGACAGAGAGTCCTTAACACGGTTGTTTCGCCAGCAACAGTTACATATAGAGAAACAATTAATATTCACTTACATAAAATGCTCATGTTATTTTGACAACTATTTTTTTTTTCCTTTACATAAATTATCCTTCGTTATCTACCACTTCAAATCTATTTAACATTACTGTGTAACAAATATCATACTAAGATATTGTCTAATGCTTTGATTCTCGTATTCTTTACGTGCTTACCAAAACTAAAGAAGTTTCATCAAATTGAATTACGGGTCGTTTGTTTTTGATTATTATATTATCGATTTTTTCTAGCATAAGATTATTGACGGGCAAACGTTGATATTTTATGTAAAAAACAAGGGTGGAAGAAAGAATGGGAAATAAAAGAATTACTGGAGGAAAGTGGGAAAGGAAGAGCAGTGGAATGGGTGCGGAGAATCAAAAACTTAAGAAAGAAAAAATTGGAAATAAAGATTGAGAGGGTAGTAAGCTAAAAAAATAAAAATAAATAAGTGTAGATAAAATTATTTGTGTTCGGGATCGGCAGAATATCAGCGATGGGCATGCCTGTTTGTGGCAGCCCATCAACATGCTGAGCCGATCCCGTTTGTCATGAAAACTAAATTAAGTGGTGTAACGAAATATGTTTATAATAAGTTTTTTTTTGTGGCAATAAACGATTTGATTGATTGATGTAAAAAACAAGCATGTAACAAATAATAACTTAAGCTATAATGAAAGACAATGAATTTTTCGAGAGATTTCATATTGATCATTAAAATTTCTATTAGCGAAGACTTAACGAGTCATATGCACGTTGTAACAAGTGCAATTATAACAAGTGAAGTGATTAAAAATCCATTATTATTTAAGAGGAATAGTGTATTATTCTCGGAGTAGACGCTTCGTGGCCGCAGCACATTCGTCTCGCGGCGATGGGCGGTTAAGTCCATGATTGATGATTATTTTGTAACGATCATTCGTTGAACGATGCGAAACAGATCTCAGCCATCGACGCTAGCTCAGTCTGGTGCGTGTTAGTTTCGTGACTTTGATCTCTCCTACGTCAATAATACCTACATTCACATTTTATGAGTTTATAGAGATTTATTTATTTGTTTCTACTTTTATCAATTTTGTTTAGTTTAAGTGTTTTTCATTAATTTCTTTGTTTTCATGTAAGTAACTAATTCATGGACGGCGTGGTTGACTGTACAATTTGTTTACTTATAGTTAGATATATAAGTTTCATTGTACAAGTTGTTTGTTGTATATAAATATAAATAAATAAACTCTTTTAAAATATACGTGTATATACATACATACAAATATAAGTTCCTCACAATGCATACCTACTGTCTAACACGCGTCATATCGAATACGCGTTTTGCCCAATTTTATTACGTATTTTGTCCAATAAGCTTTTTGTCCAAAACGCTTTGTGTCGAACTTGCTTTTCGTCCAATACTTATTTAGTCTAGTGAGTAACATGTCCAACACGGTACATGTCCAATATGAATTTTATCTAATACTTATATACCCAATAGACACGCACTTGTTATGTTTGTTAAGTTGCCAGAGGGACCATACATTTTTTGTTTTGTTACAATTATAAGCATAACAAAAGCAAGGAAGTGTTATTTTTATTTAAATATGCTGAAATAAATCTTTTTTTTTTTTTGTTGTTTATATAAGTTTTTTTCGGTTCTATACACTTTGCGTTTTAGACATTCTGCGTGTTGTACTTTCAGCATAGTGGATATTCTACGTTTATTTTGGACTTTTTGTGTGTTGGACTTTCTGCATATAAGACCTTTCCTGCGTATAGAACATTTAGTTTATTGAATATTTTGCGCTCTGGACAATGAGTGATTTTGATAATCTGCGTATTGATAGGATCAATGACGAAGACGGGCCAAAACGCATATTGGACATGAAGCGTGTTCGACAGAACCTATGCGTCGAGACGTATAAGTTTTTATCTACTTTTCTAGGAGGTAGGTAAATACCCACTGTAGATATCCACTTGTTACAGTCTTTATATTCTTTTTTCGCTTTATCGGTATTCACCAATCGTTTCATGTATGTTCGTCGGTTTCTTGTGCTTAAAATTTTCAAATCGATTCAACACAACTTTTGCCAATTTAAATGCAAATTCATATTCAATCAACAATGTAATGGAAATTACAAAGACAAATTTAAAAAAAATCTGTCGGGCACAAAAGACCTGTCAATTGTAAATAAGCAAAAAATTATTAGTGGGCAGGTAATTGTGGATTGTGGACAGTTAATATTTAGTGTTTTCTTAACTTGTGTAAAACAACAATACTGTTTTGTGAGATAAACAGCTCTCACAAGTGGAACAACTAGAAGTTCCCCTCGTGTTTCGTTTTAAAAGACAAGTCTGCTTTTAAATCTTGTAAGTTTAAAAATAATCTGATTTATGAACGTCCTCGAGTAGTTACGCGGCAATTAAAAGAGGGATAAATAAAAACAAAAAGCTTAAGTAACAGGAGACCATAAATTATATGAATCTATGTTTCTTCTCTATGTTCTCGCTGTTCAAAATTAGATTTGAACTGTTCCAAGCGTTTTTTTTTTATTACACCCATCAAAAAAGTTGAGAACGCCTTTTTGGCGGCACAATTAGTAAAGAAAATGTTGTCGTTGTGGAAAAAAGCTCATGAAATAATAAATAAACCTCACATTTCAGGCCATGCTCATATTGTCTCCGAAATATACACGCGGGCCAGATGTTGCGATTTCCGCACATAAAAAAAAAGATGGATGACGGAAAATGACTATCAGCTTATAGTTGGACTGTTTTTGTGATACTTGAGCGGCGTTAAACTTGTATTCTGTTCATTGTGCTATCAAAATTATGCTTAAATATTATTCTCTAAAAAACTGAAATGTACTATGATGTAACAGTTGTAGTTTTACTACCACGCGACGCCAGTGAATTCAACGTGAAAGTAACTTTTATCTAATACCGAGTAATTTGTAAGTTTTATTAGGCTTTTGTTGTGGTAGTGACTAAATGAGATATACAAAAGAAAGTACCATCTGCAAAAAAATTGAAACATATGATGAGGTGCTGAAGCGTTAATAGATTAAATTATATTTCACGCTTTTTACTTGACCATATTTAAAAAGTCTTATATCACAATTAGGTCACAGAAGTAACATGCAATAATATTGAGTCTCATTAGTTATTATTTTTTTATTTATAATAAAAAATATTTATAGTAATTAATTATACTATTAAACCATCATATAATCATATATTATTAAATCAGTTATACGTAACTGTCTTTGTTTTTTATCGTGTCTTATTCAAACATTAACTTAAGTTTTACTACTTTAATCGAATATATTTATAACTAGGATTTAATTAAGTTCCAAAGAAATTTTGCAGTATTTGCGCATGTTCAGGGGCTCTCTTTAGAATTAAGCTTGTTAGCGTATTTGTTGGCCAGTACTCTTCCATCGATGGCAATACCAGATTAACCTGAATTGCATCCATAGACCAAAACTTCACTATTTCTCGGGGGTGAGGGGAACGATATATATACCTATATCGATACGTATAGATCAGTGTCACCATAGCTAGATATGGGCCAAATTTCACATAGACAAAAACAAAGAAATACTATGAAAAAGACAGTTGTCCCAAAAATTTGCGAATCATGTACAACTATGGTAATGCCACATGCACACAATAATATACCAATGAATAAAACTTGTAGAGCAGGGTTGAAACAGAGTTGAAATGTAACAAGAGTTGTTAAATTAATTTGGTGGTAAGGTATATTTTATTTTCAAACTAGCTTTCCGTCCGCAACTCCGCTATCGTTGAATCCACATTTGTACCGGGACCGCTATAGTTTTTTATATAGATATAGTTTACAATCTGAAAAGTGACAGGCTGCTTTTTATTCCGCAAAAAAGGGTCCCGGTACACGAGCGGAGCCGCGGGCGGAAAGCTATTTTTATATAACAAACAAATGAAAACAGTGTGCAATACGAACGACAAAAATAAGCCAAACAGTTCGCCAATTTTGTCCAATAAACCCAATTTCGGCATCAAACCAAAAGTAACATGTTTGCGCGGCGTGTTTGCTCAGGTCTCGGTAGAATCGCAGAATTAATTACGCGAGCGAGCGACCCGCTCACTGTCATCATAACAGTGATAGGTCGGTCGTCCCGGGACCCGGCAAGTTTCACATATTTTCGGTTCGCTACACGTGTTGTAAACAAGGCATTTATTCCTAAAGAGAACGCCTCTGGTTTGGTCTATTTCGATCGTCAAAGTGTCTTCACCCACACAAGTCTCTTTAATATCCTTTATTATCACGTGTTGTCGTGACGAATTCGCACCATCTCTCTTGCTACTCGTTCGTATTAATCAATCGGTTGTCGTGAATCTGAGCGTTAATAACGTTGTGTTATTGTTTATCAAAGTCAAAAGTCGGTCGGTAAATGTTATCATTATGATTCGAAGTTAAATTATGATAATTTCACGCTTTTCAGTCAATAACCAATATTTTGTTTAACTTAACTGCTATTTTGCTCAACAAAGAAAATCTAGAGCTTTGACTTCGTGTTGTGTAACATAACAAAAACATAAAATTACGTCTTCATAGCTGGAATTTATATATTCTGTATTCGTAGCAAATACACGATGTTACACTCTTGTATTCGTTCGTACATATAAGATGAATTTATGAGAAAGGAAAGATATTCGGACTCATTTTATATTATACAGCTCCGTACCAAGCGATGTCTTGCTTAAGCCTTTGTTTCGTGGACTTTAACCACAAAGTAGCTTTGATATCATTGTATGAAATAATAAAAATAGTGTGTAATTAAGTGTATGAATTTTAGCGGAGTTGGGTGATTACGAACCTCGGCGGCACACGCCCGGCTACGTGACCGAGTTTGCGCTGCTGCCGCACCAGACGTCCGAGTTGGAAACGAGAGCTGCAGACATACACCGGACGCTCTCGTAAGTGTCTACCCATACGATATAAATGCAAACACGACTATAAGGTTTATCTTACGCATTTTAATGTATATTAAAGAATAAATAATGCTAAACTTTATACAATATTCCGTCCGAAGCGACGGCAAGATTAAAATCGTGTTTATACTCCAAATTGGGTCCGGCGACAAACTTATACCCCTGAAAGAATGTTCAAAACTCGACGACAACGTAATTTATGGTATCTGCGGCGCGACGACGACGCAGCTCGCTGAAATTAAGATTTCATAAGAAACGGTTTCACGCCGGAAGCGTCGCCGCCCGTCACGGAAATTAAACTTCGTCGCGTTTTTCGCCTAATTGAATGAATTTTTAACTTGAAAAGATGCAATCCCAGCCGCAGGCGCGCCAGAAAGCCGCAATTACATGCAAATTATGTGTATTTAGCGACGAGTGAGGCGGCGTGCCATGAGCCGTTGTCCCGGCGGCGTAATGCACGATTTTAGATTTAAATGGCAGAAGAGTGCCGCTTCTTGAACGATACGATACTTTCCACATAACATTGTTGAGAGAATGCGCCATATTAAAGTTAATGAACCATTCTCTTAACACTACAATTTACGAAGGAAAATTTTTTTAAATTGAATTCTCTTTGTTGTAGGGGCATGTCTCCAGCACAGGCCGAACTGAGCTACTTAGACAAAGTGAAATGGTTGGATATGTATGGGGTGGACCTACACCCTGTTTTGGTAATTTCTTTTTAATTTAAATGATACGTTTACTTTTTATTTTGTTCCCCTGTTCACTAATTATTTCATAAATCTGTTTTCACACTAATCGTTATCACTACACACTAACCATAAATTTATAAAATAAGTACTTCATAACCCAGGGCGAGGACAGCGTTGATTATTTCCTGGGCCTGGCTCCGAGCGGACTGCTGTTGCTACGTGGTAAGAACACAGTCGCCAACTACTATTGGCCGCGAGTCTCCAAGCTCTATTTCAAGGGGCGCTACTTCATGCTGCGCGTCGCTGATAAAAATGTAATTATTAAAATCTTATAAACCTAATTTAAGTTTGACACTAAACAGAACACAATTGTGTCGTGATAGCGGAGTGGTGGCGAGCTTGCTTCTTATTTAGAAGGTCGTGATTCGAATCCCAGAAATCGACATGTACGAATGAGTTTCTCTTGACTTAACTACATAACTATCACTGACTACGTGCCGGAGAGCAGGTTAAGCTGTTAACCCCGGTTGGCATCAACAGATGGCAATCATTAACATTCACCAACCCGCACTAGGGCAGGCAGCGTGGTGGATTAAGCTCCAAGCACCTTCAAACCGAAGGGAGGCCTAAGCCCTTGCAGTGGGGCAAAATGGGCTGATATAGATTATGTACTAAATACAACGTGAAAATATGTAGTTGATATGCAGTTTTTTCATTATCATAGTTACAAAATATTCGACATCCTATATGTTGTAAATCATAGAGTTACGTACATCATGTTGTTTTTAGGCTATACTTGAATCGGCTCCACTTCAGTTATACCTAAGAAGTAATGTTTCTAGTCGATCCCTTCAAAAATCGTCATTCAAGTCAAGGGAGAGCTCTCGACACAGATCCACGACCACATACATACCTGAGCGTCTCAGAACAAACGATATCAGGGTAATGGCCCGCAAGATGGACTCAAACCGGGGGCGCTTCCTTGAAAGACATTCGCGAGCAGGCAATTATAGATAAGTCGCGGAGGACTGAGCGACGTATTTACAGCGCTCTGGGCGACCGCTGATAAGAGATGCGAACATCTTCTGAGACCGAAACCTCGCCGCGCCGCTGACTTCTACTAGCTTACATCTTACCTGAAATATATTTTAACATGTTTTAGCTTAAAGTTGATTTGTATCAACGAAAACGACTAACCGTAGTCCGAACCAAATTCGCTGTTTATCCAATTATTACAGTGTACCCCCAAACCACAAACAAAACCTCTGCAGGGTCCCTAACGGTGCGTTAATTAAACTGGCGGTTGTTTGTTTTTAATTACTTATTGATTCGAACATTTCAAAGGCAGTCGCTGCAGGTAATTGAAACGGTGAATGATTACAGAAAAGTTTTGATGACGGTCTAGTAAGAACGGGCGGCTCGTAAATGCTTTTCCTTAAGGTCAAATCCCAGCGTGTGCCTTAATGTACATTTCATTAAGGTCTGGGTCTCTCACTGGCCCGTTTGTCTCACTTATACCCGGGACGAACCAAGATAAGAGTGAGTGAGAGGACGAATGCCACCTAGACGCCCGACGTCAAAATTCATGGATTTAATTTTATTAGCCACGAAATATCAATGATTATTTACATGTTTACATAGAGATTCGGTGTCAAAGAACATAGAATAAAATATCACTTAAGGAGGTAGGTTTTTCATACAAAATAGAGGGGTCGGCCCGTGTCTATTCCTCGCTGTATTTCTGTATCAATATTTACAGCAAAATAATATGTAATAGGAGAAATACTGTTAAAGAGGCGTATGTTTTTCTTTTTTAAATATCTTGTTTAGTTGTTTTAGAATTAATTTCTGAAAAACATGATTTCCGTCGGTTCTTCGTTTTTGAAAATATTGTGGTGTAAATTGTAAATTCGTTATTAATGCGAATTTAAAAAAATACGTGATACCCTAGGGACATCCCTTCTTAATGACCCTGCGAATTTTGGTTTCAATTCATACACATTTCAGGGACGACAACAGTTCCGGCCCGCAAGCTGTTTCGACGGGTATTATATAGGAATTTTTGGAAATTAGCTCTTGTCATCTCTGTCACTCAGGAACAGGTCGGGGAAAAGGGATTGAAACGGAGATAGCGATGCCAATTCGAAGCCGCAGAGAGAAAGACTATACCCTTAACTGTTCGGTTACAATTCACGCGTACATAGACGATTACGCGCCAGGTGTAGCGAAAGTGTAGTAGGGGTAAACCGGAATCGAATACTTTAAGTACTAATACTGACCAGTATTCAAGTAACAAAAAGGTTTTATTCAAACTCAGTCCAAAGTATTTGGAATTTGGAATCATGATGACGTTTTTCATTTCAATTCTACCAGCCCATTATGCCCCACTGTAGAGCCTTAGGCCTCCTCTCAGGGTGAGGGGCTTGGAGCTTAATGCACCATGCTGCTCCAGTGCGGGTCAGTTGTGATTGATCACGTTCATACAATCAATTAACGTTTTCAAAAAAAAATTTTAAATTTGACAAATCGATAAGACACTGGAGCTCACACGTGAAAATTTCCTGTGTTATAATTTAGCATAGCTTTTCTTTGTATGTATTTGTGATGTTGAAGCACCAAGTCAAATGACAATATAAAATTGGTATGCAGAGTTCCGACGATACCATACCACTTTCAGAGCTCGATGCTCAGCGCCATACGTTCTTCATGTCAACGAAAAATAGCGGTAACGCCGGAAAACGTCGCTACTGAGCCAAAAATTATGCAAAAACACGATATGACATGACATGAGAGCAGATTAGAGCAACTATAGATATTGACGGCAATTCAAATTAGACAATGAATTAGATGTCAGAAAGCTAGTTTCCCGCTGGGTACCCCATAATTTGTCTGAAGATCAAAAGGTGGCTCGTGTTAATAGGTGCCGATCTACTCCGCAAGACTTTATAGCATTAAGAGTAGTGAAAATATATAATGTTTTAGTTGGATAAGTTATTACGAAATATCGTAATAGCTCTTGTAAGACCGATGACAGTAGATTCTGGTGAACCAGCAAAGAAATGTTGCCATGATTGTATTCTTATTTAATACAGAATGAAACATCAACGTATGGATTTGAGTCCCCGTCGCGTTCGGCCTGTCGTCATCTGTGGCGATGTTGTACCGACCATCACGCGTTCTTCCGATTGCAGCAAAGTTCGCCTGCCGCCGCCGAAGTGTTCGCTATTGGATCGCGGATACGAAACAGGTTATTTCGCTGTTGAAGTGAACCCGTATTTATTTTAAAATGGCAAACACATAGTTCCGCACTTAAAACTAATCGCAACGCTTCTGTTGGCAAGTTTTTATCTTTTTATATTGCCTTGGAGAAGCGAATTCAGATTTTACCATCGCACTTGTACAAAATGTTAGCACGTTACAGGTGTGATAACCGAATCGTCGCAAATCGCAATTCTAGCCATCACTGTCTGTGAGCGAATAAGTAACAATGGTACAGTAATTGTGAGGAACAAAAAGTTTCGACTTGTGTAATTTATGTATTTTATTTTCCACAACATGTGAACGAATAGGATTTGAATTACCATATTTTATGTAGAGACTAGTTATTAATTACAAATAAAATTATATAAGTATAATTCATAAAGACACCGGAACTTAATTTTGCTCTATATAGGTATACAAACGTTTCAAAAGTAAAATATCGTGACACATAGTTATTGTCGCCGGGTTCGGACGGACGGCAATTCTAACTCTATTATCAAACTTACTAATTTCATTATCAAAGTTGTGTATATTATAGCGGCAGGAGCAACCGACCGCGACCACCACCGACGTTCACGCGGACTCCATCACGTCGCATAAGCCGTTCGATGCATGCCTCGCACACTTCGCTCCATGATGGTATCTCCGCTTTGTTTATCACAATTTTGGATTGCAGGAATTAAGAACTGAGAGTAATTGTGATATTTGTTGCAGTGCCTAAATTAGAAAACCTCAGAATAAAAGACTGCCCTGAAGTGAAGCAACCTACCTCGGTACAAAGGCCTAATTCGTGAGTATTGCTGTTGTGTTTCTGTTGATGGTTTGGCAAACGTTTGTCTCTTCATTTTATATTCTATAGGTTTTAGATTTTCACAAGTAAATGAACGGTCCTTGAAATTTCAGCCTGGCCTTCAATAAGTCTCTTATATGCTTATACTAGTTGAGAATTGTCTTCAGATATTGCTTAATGTATAAACCTTTGGAAAATGAAAAGTTTTATTTGATTATTATTAAGCAGCAATATTATTAATTAAGTCGTGATAGCCCAAAGCGCAACGAACCTGTCCAAATTTATAAGGCCATAGGGCCATGGTGCGAATCCGGGCATATACCAATAAGTTTTTCTGACTTAAGTACATAACTATCACTGACTCCGTGCCTCGGAGAGCACGTTAAGCAGTCGGTCCCGGACACTGTCAATAGATGGCGGTCGTTACAATCCCCAACCCGCAGTGGAGCAACGTGGTGGATTTAAGCTCCTCACCCTGGGAGAGGCCTAAGCCCCTGCAGTGGAATAAAAATGGGCTGATGAAGTGAAGTGAAGTATTATTTAAATATATCCAGTGTTATTCTAAATTTTTGTGTCACATCAAAAATATCAACATCCGGTTGAAAAATAATGAATTGATGGTGTTACCTGAAAAGTTTTGAATAGTAAAATATTGAGTGACAATTTCCATTGTAATTGTTACGTCAAATGGCAACAAAATATTTATGTTAATTTGTTCTCAGCATAGTCACTTTCTATAATTTAATCATAGTTTAACCGGGCTAGCCTCATCAGCTCTAAATTGCCTCACTCACTCGAACATTGATATGTGCTAAAGATGGTTCTAGGTATAAGTTTTCGTAAGTATGCAGTAACACGGGACATCTAATTACTTACATTTATGTTGCCATGAACAGTGTAAGCGGTGAGATGTTGGGATGCGAAGGCGGCG
Organism: Luffia ferchaultella; assembly: GCA_949709985.1. NCBI lineage: Eukaryota > Metazoa > Arthropoda > Insecta > Lepidoptera > Psychidae > Luffia > Luffia ferchaultella. The sequence continues at coordinate 13,397,398 of OX453240.1, read as the reverse complement.
CCGGCGGTTCACCGCGTTCGACGCGATCGGCGCCAGCCCGCCGCGGCCTGTACTCAGCGTCTCCAACGACTACGAGACCACCACCCGCACCGCGACATCGCTCTGCATCCGTTGACTCGCAGAGTTCCAACGAATCGCGTTCCAACAGAAAGTATGTTTGTTTCCAATTTGGTTACACATGAAGACGTTTTGATCACGATCCATATTTTTTCTAGAAATTAGAAATTATTCAAAACCTCCATTTTAGGAAAAAAGAAATTGGTACCTAGGTGAAATATTTACAAGAGAAAGGGGTGAACACGTTTGTAGCGGGAGGAGCGGGAGAGCATCACGCTGGGGATCGCCGACCGATACAATCGTCAGTCACCCGCGCAATCCTACGCTAATACGATAACTTTATGGCGCCATTCGTATCAATATTTTAGAGTTCAGCGAAATAAAAAGAAAAATACGTATTTTATTATATCGCCACCGATCAATATTAATATTTGGATGGTAATTAAAAAGTCAACATGTATATGCTAGAGTACGAGAGACCACAGTCCGCATCCTATTCATCTGTTAAAATGTTATGAACGACTCTTGTAAAGCGACGTTTTGATAATATTCTATTCTAGCTCATTTATTGTTAAGACTTTGCCAAATTATTAAACATTCATTATACACAAATAGACACAAGCACCGGTCGCGACGACAGCAGTCAGACGCAGAGAGCGAACTGTCCAGAGGATCAGGGCGATCGGGTAGACGCCACCGCCGACATCGTTCACGGCACAAGCACGAGTCGGGCTCTGAACGGGACGACACACACAACGAAACCAAGTGAGTGATTAGGGTTTAATGTACAGCTTAAAATCAGAATTTTCATCATCATAATCATCATCAGCTCAAAATCCTCATATCTCTACATTTTGACCAATCACGAACGCCCCACGACGGTACGTGGCCTGTCATATAACCCTAAGTTCCTTTAATCCCGTAGCTGCACGGAGACTGAAACTGACTGATTCTCGCAGACCCAATTTATTTACAAAATTAAATATGAATTTTCTTTTGTATTTTTACGTAATAATAATTTAAAAAGAAAGTACCTACCACCTGGAAAGTATGTGTATATTTTTTAAATTACGAAATATGTCTTCCTTAAGAAATATGATTAAATAATATTTAAAAATAGAGTCGCCTTAATTTGTTTGGGTTATAAAATATTTAAAGTTGCATTTTTTTCTACAATGGTCTACTATAAAGGCCGCGAAACTTTAAGAAATTTTTTTAACAACAACGCATAAGTTTCAGCGTTACGCATCAAACAAGGAGTGACGCCAGGGGTAGGCGTCATGTGAAAAATAACACGCATAGATTTCATAGATCGTTGTGTACTTTTTTTTATGTCTGGGACATGTCATACACAGTCATCTAGGCCTAAACTAGGCAGAGTTTTACGTACTAGACAACTGATATACACACTTAAATATCTTTTACATACATATATAAACTTTTTACCCATAAGACTCGAATCAACTACACATTTTTATGATCACAAATATTTGTTTTTGGCTTTGCAATTGGCGTCTCCGACCACTAGACTGATCGGTCAGTGATTAACATAGAGATAATATAACTAGAAAAGGCAAATTCATTAAAGCCCTGTATGTAATGGTTGGGCATCGCTTGGGCATGAGAGAAAAAAGGATGAAAAATAACTGTACCATAATATAAATCAAAGTACTCTTATTTTCTGTTTCTTTCTGTTTAGACCCGCATTTCGGACTGGCTTGCCTGCTCTATTCTTTTATCTCTATGGTGATTAACATATTAACATTGTTCATCGAAATGTATAAGGTACAACGTGCTAAATTTTATCGTAGTACGATCGACCCATTTATGATTTATGATAAGAGAATAATCTCGATTGTCTTGGCATAGTTTGTTTTTAGTGTTTATAAAACTCTAGTGATTTACACACCTCAACGCATATAAAGACTCTATTTTCATTTATTAATTGCAGAGAATATGAACTTGTTGATTCTGAATCACAATGGAAGGAAGTATTAAGGCAAACGACAGCCGGCAGCGGTGTACAGGTATGTATTATAGCAAGTTAAATCGATCGAATCGGCACAAATATTACGTATATGTCTCGAAGGGTATTATTCATAGCCCCTCACATTTTCCCAGATTGCAAGCGTACGCCGCTCACAAAACGATCCCGAAGTCGGTACACATCGATCTCACAGGCATAGAAGGCATCGGAAACACAGGTGTTATAGCCCTTTGTTTTTTTTGAAGAGTGTCATTTGTATGAAAGTAGAAAGCTTTTAAGATTGTTTTTTTTGTACAATTCTTTTCGCAACACGTTAACTAGAGTCTCGTGGAATTAAACGTTTATTATTTATATTTCATTTATCAATCATTTGGTGTTGTCAGGTCAAGATCAGGCTCACCCAATGAGAAAAAATGGTTACCAAGCGAACTGAAGCAGCATTTAGAGTTCTCGTTAGTGGACACTGAGGGCATGACGGAGGAACAACTCAAAGAGATCCCCTACACTGTCGTGCAGACCAGCCAAGCGCGGCAAACCAAATTGCGAGCTTCTTCGCGACACAAGCAGTAAGTATTTTTATTCAGGTGTACCTGCTATTGTTGTAACGAAAATGTGCAATATAACAATTTGCATTTAATTACAGAACTGATCACGGATCTTTGGCAAGGCGAGACAAAAGTTCTACGACACACAGTAAAAATAGCCACGATGTTCACAATCAAGGGTCTTTGAGGTCCATATCTAGCACGATCAGCACTCATAGAAATACTGGCGAAAAACATGGAAGGTAAAATTAGTATCTTTAGAACTTATTTCATCATTATGTAGAAACAAATATAAACCCCTGCTTTGTTTACAGGCGTATATACCCTAGTTATGAGGAACCATCCGTCAGGACTGCAAACGAATTTCACACAAATACTACGTTTAAGAGCTGTAGTGCTGCGCCGACCACCAACAACAATCCTTACAGTCCGATCGCGAATAGCAACAGCAATAGTTCTAGCGGTGAACTCATTTCTGCGACTACAAGAGTCTCCCACGAACACACTGACTCAGGGCTAGGTGCAGACCAGGATTATGCGTATTCATCGGAACGGTACGTACCTACTTGCTGTTAAATTACCTACAATACCTAAATCTCCACAAATTTTTCTTGTCTTCTTTCTGTTAAACACTGGTGCCTATGAGCTTTTGTATAAGATGTATCAATATACAGGTGAAATTTTAAAAACCATTTAAAAAAAATTCTGGATGTTAGGTATCACCAATAGACCTCATTACGTAAATAATAAATATAGGTTACATTTTTATAATAAATTATTTTACCCGCAGTGTTATTTTATAACGTTTGGTTGCCTTCTTTTTCACGACGCGCCCGAGACTTTGAGACCGAAACGGGACGGAGCGTGCAGCGGCCGTAAATGGTGACTAAAGTTTTTGGTTTTTTCGGGAAAGGTTTATGTAGTCATATCTCAACATTTGTCTATTGAACGATACTAAAAGGAAACAAGACAGCCATCGGTTTGTTGCCGAAGATCATTATTTAAAATTTGGATGGTTGTTAAAATTTCTTCTTGTATATTTTCATCCGTTTGTCAAAACATTAAATTTGTAATTAGCTTTTATGTTCGGAATTTTTATATCTTTAAAATATTCATATTATTGTATAGAACAGGATACGGGCCAATTATGATGGTGTAAAGCTTTGCCGGCAGGTCGAGCGACAGCACCAAGTGCGGCGCGAGCAGTGGAACAGCGCCAGCGCCAGTGAGTAACGCGTGGACTGCGGGCGTCGGTTCATTAGCGGTGGTAGCGCGACGGCCACCTGCAGGCCCAGGCCGCGTGCGGGGCGCGGGGGTTCCCTTAAGCGCGGTGTCGGGTTCACAGCGCAGCCTCGTGTCGGTGGCGAGCGAGGGCCGTGCCACCTCGCGGCACCACCGAGCGAGACCGCCCGCACCACACTACCCCCACCCGCTCGTGGATACTGGCTTTTCTCTCTTTGTGAGTGGGGCTTCGCTTTCTAACATACTTCCGCATCGCTGTTTTTACTCAAAAGCGCAAAACTACTACACAAAACCAAGGAAGTACAATCACTAGGTTAAATATCGTTGTTAAATTATATTGAGAATATCGCTCCCGAGAAAAAACAGAAAGACCGTAGCTCCTGTTTTTGGGTCGCTGAAAAAGCTAACCGTGTACAGATCGCGTTCGATCAGGATTCCATTTTTAATATGATAGGCCTAAAAGAAGATAAAATTTCTTATGAAGATAGAAAAAATAGTTATTGGTAAAAATTTATGGTTACGTTATGTACCAATGTAGTCAAAAACCTGACAACAAGTGCTTGGTTTGGGCGGGGGGGCGGGGGGCGACAACCTATGGGGGTTACCCTAGACGCTAGGACTAGGGCCCCACTTTAATTAAGAATAACATCAATAAAAAGTAAGTAAATAATTGGAGAATCCTTATTTCCCCAAAATTATGAGTACCTAATTACAATAACAACAACTACTGCTTATGACTTCTATCAACTTGCAACAGAGAAGAAGGATATGAGCTAGATTTTTGCGTCCGATAGGTACACGTAAAGACGCAACTTTATCGAATATTTCATTTTGTTTCCGGCTCAAGTACACTTTTAATTTTTTAATTTGAAAGCAAATTGCCTAAAATTTTACTACGCCATTGCTAAGCAGTTAAGCAGGTTGTTGCTGAACACGCAGAAAAAAAATACTTAACGATCTATAATCAAATAAAAATAGATTTGACAAAGAATATTTGACGGCATCACTTTAAAAATATAATTTAATTTATAAATTCGTACATACAATGTTATATTTTAATTATTAATAATAAAATAAAAGTTATAGTGGAATTCATATTTTAAGTATTAACAATAAATATATGTCATAATTAAAATGATTTCCCAGTCCTTTTCATTTCATCGTGAGAATCCAATTAGTTTTCTTTCTCTGCGATTCTATGACTCGAAAAAAAAATATAACGATTTCTACAAACAGTTACTTCGATCTTAGTTCATATTTGATAAAATAATTTTACTAAACTTATATTTGCGAAAAATCCCAATTAAATTTTCTTGTATGTTACCGCTGCGCTGTTTATACAAATTTTTTACTTTTGCAATCGACTTCATAAATAAAAATATAATAATCAAAAATAAAAATAGTCAAAAACGACTTAACTTTTATTTACCATTTATTCCAATTTATCTAAAATACCCAAGAATCAAATTCAAAAACTAAATATCCCAATTCAGAAAGGCTGTTTAGGTTTTTTTTTCATTCTCATCGATCATAAATAAGCCTTTCCTTCTAAATGCCTTTTTAATTGATATCGGAATATATTTTCGCGGCCACATCCACTCAACTACTAAATTTTCGCCGATAGGTACGCAAAATAAAGAACAGAATATCTCGCACGGGGGCGCCCGGACAGCTAACGCCGGCATTGCTAACAATTTCATTGTTTTAGAACAACAAAGGCAAAAACGAGACCTCATTTTGTAAATATAATTTTATTAAAGGTCAACTCTAAATACTTTGCTTTTGGGGCTTATAGGTACACTTTTTAAGGCGAAGTACTACAATGGAGCATATTTTGTGTCACAACTTAAAAAAAAATTAAGAGGATTTTCCAGTGTATCAACGAAGGCATCCATAATAGTACTTTTGTCGGTACCTACTTATTTTTTCATGCGGGTCTAAATAATGAAATAGGTATAAGCAATCGCCTCGTTCCATAATCTGCGCGGTGTACGGCTTGCGGGTAGGCACTGTAGCTTTGACATTTTGTATGATTGTGGCACACGCAGAGACATGCTAGCAACAACAACATAGTGGAAGGTTCCGGGTCGCTGGCGCGGCGACTAGCGCGGCCGATGCGGGACCTCAACGCCAACGTGTCTCGGCACGGCCGCAACACGCCGCTGGTTCACCATCCTGCGTACGCGCACTTCGGCCTCACGCGACACGACAACACCCTCGATATTATACTTAAGCCCTTGATCGAGAGCACACAGTAAGTACAGGCCGATCGACAGGACTGCGTTGGACATGTTGTGTTGTTACCGTAAAGAATGCCGTAGATGCACGCACCCGCTGACTGCTACGTGAGGTGACACCTGTTGTGTTTGTTTGCCTGCATGTCTTGTGATATGTTATTTTGTTGTGTAGTACGAGCATTTTGGTGGCGGCTAGTGGTTATTCTGAATACTAATATTATTGACTAACTTTTTATTTGTATGATTAGTTTTATTATTTCTTTTATATTTTGTGTTCTCTAAACATGTGAATAAAATGCGCAAAGTTTATTTGTTTTGTTGTCTGTAACTTAAACCTACCGTTTAATTGAAAGTTTTTAATTGATAGCAAAATTACCTTCGTCAACGCTTTTAATTTATGTTACATCACGGAGCATATAGGTAATAACTAACCATATTTTAACTATACACCTACAGGCTGCAGAGCAACTAAATTCTAACGGCGATGGAACTTCGACCTACGCTGTGAAGCTCGCCGAGATGAGCACGGAGCTGTGAGCACGTTGTCATTAAGGGATCACCTCGGCTCTCTCGCAAGTGCATTGATGAAGTTTAATACTCCTCGACAATACTCAGCTTCCTCTCATTGGTGGCCGATTCCAAGAAATTCAATTACCACGATAAGGGCGTGTCCTTATCTTTGTGGCCTCTCCACGGAAGTTTGAGCTCTCAACTCGCTTGAATATTATTAGATTTTAAATTATTAACTTAAGTACTGCTGATTATTTCATAATAGCTTTTAGCGTTGCTAGTGTGTACATACTATGCGATAAGTGTTAATATTAGAATCCGCTAGGAAACAGGCTAGTTTTAATTGTCTTGCATAAAGAAGTTTTTTCAGAACCGTGCCCAATTCAAATAGCGCATTTTTCACAAATGATAATTTATAAATCTCAATGCAATTTGTGCCAAAGAATATTTTTGTCACAAATTATAATCTGTAGACATAGTAAAAACGAATATAATTTTAGCATATTTAGTAAAAATTGATAGATCGAGTTTTTTGATACTAAACTTGCAATAGCGTGAAAGTAGTGAAAAAAATAATATATAAAAGTACAAACGTGACACAGTTTTATATCATCAATTTATACCGAAATTTCGAAACTTTGTCTGAATATTATGACTTTCGTTTAAGAATAATGCAATCATTGTAATTGAAATTCGTGTACAGTTGTTATTTAGCTTGTATAGAGGATTTTTATGAAATTACCAAATAGGTGTTTTAATTAATGTACCATTCATACTAATTCTGTCTTAATAGTTAGTGTAAAATTTGACTCTTTATTTAGGTACCTACATTTACAGTCGTTGATATTATAATGTGGAATGTAGAAATATTTTTACATTGCGAAAAATTTAACAAATCAATTTAATGTTGGAGTATCTAAGCGCTAGAAATAAATTTCGAGTATTTATTTTATTCATTAGAACTATAAATCATGAATCACCGTCAATTTTCTTGTGGTGAGACTGAAAAATGTCCTAAAATTTGAAATGCAGATTAAAGTAGAGAAAAGAATCGATGAGATGAGACGTGATCGTTTTATATTATATTAAAATTTGTGTTATACGTCTTTTCAAATAAATATATTATTCGTGAATGCTATGTTTTTTTTTTTAAATAGAACCAATTTATTTTATGTTATTTATCTAAATAAATATGAAAATTTAAAATTAAGGCTGGTCTTATGACAACAATAAATATAATAAACAGCGTTAGTGCCAACATTTAGTCAAAATATTTTTTAATTTCACACTGGAATTTTAAAATTTTTAGAAATAAAAAATGGTAGAAGAAATCCTGATTGGACGTCTCTCACTAGCAAGGGCAGCGCCGTTAATTGAGCTCTGTGATCCCGAGTTGTCTAACCACGGCCCTACTTCGACCGGCATTAATGAGTGCGACACCGACTAAGTTGCCACCCCTAACACGTAACACTTTTGTGGCCATTTCTTTGTGTCCGTACCACAGAAACCTTTGATTTCTTTTACGACAGCATTTTATGATATAATTTAGAATAATATTTAGTGTAATTTTTTTAATGAATAAACTAATATAAGGCAATTTTTAATGAAAGCGAATGTAGGTGTGATATTTTTTTCATTTTTGATTTCCATCTCAATAATTTTTACATAGAAAAAACTAATGGACACATTACACAAGAAATAAATAAATGTCAAAAAAAATTGTATGCGCTTATTGATATAATTATTACCCACCTTGTAATTCGTAATTTTAACAGAGCTCTTGTGAAATATGAGGAAAAGTAATTAGAAGGAGAATAAATTGTAATAGAAATGAATTACATAGGAACTCGTTGCCTATTACCAAAAACATAATAACAAAAAAAAAAAGAAATGGAGAAAAATCCATGAGCCATGTGGCTCTCGGAGATGTGGCTAGTTCACGAGCAGGTTCCAATTTTAAATTTGAAATTTAAATCTTCACGATTGAATGGTTCAGGTCTATCGTAGATTTATGTCAGTTGCCCCGGCTAACACCACCTCGATTGGTAAGGCCAACTAGCGGCGGCGTTCTAATGTCAACGAAGAAGGAGCCAATGTTTACTGTGTTTGTAACGCAGCCGTGCTCTAATTTTTTTATTTTATTTTTATTTATTATAGTGGTAAAAATTAAAAGTATTAATATAGTCATTGTTTTATTTATTTTAAGGTCATATTATTTTTAATGTCCGAGTTCTTCAGAATAGTCTTGGGTTTAAGTAAGTTTAACTCAAGCGTTTCATAGATTCAAGCGTAACGTAAATAAAATATTTTCTGTTTGTCATTTGAAACAACACTAAACTGACGAATGCGGAAATGATAAATATCATGATCTTAACTTTAACTACAGATAAAATAACTCGCCCTAAGCAATCATATTGTGACGTCTATATATAGACTATATATAGTTATAGAATGTACTCGAAAAGTTCGGCTATTCATAAATTCAGAAACATGGAGATAAAAAGTAAATTCCACAAATTAAAATAATTTTGAAAGCGGCTTTGACAAAGCGAATAGCGCACTATTCGAATATTGAGACGCATTATGTCCAAGTAGCGCCATGGCGCTAGACATTCCCGCGCAGAAATAGGATTGTAATCTTTAAATAGAACTTTCGAAGATGGAATGTTTGCAATGCCTGTTGGTCCGGATTCTGAGGGTATAAAAAGGATGACGACGCAATGTTGGAGTCAGTTTACTAATAAGTATAGTGCGACTAACTGCGAAGTATAAAGTGCGACAACGATATAATTTGTGATCTGTGTGAATTGTCATTAAACCAGAGTTATGATTTTGTTTTATAGTATAATAAATTTCAATGAAATCTGTGTTTTAGTGCATCCCATATATCTGGACCGGTAGCCTGTAACATTTGGTGTCAGAAGTGAGATATTGAAGATGCCAACAACACCTCGGGAGTTGTCTGAGTCGAGAAGGCGTCATACCAGACAGGCGGCTGCGGATCAGCAGCACGAGGTCATAAACGAGGCTAATACCGAAAATGTAAGTGTGGACACCGGGGATGCTGCTGCTCCATGAGTCGCATGAGGTAGCTGATATTAAAGGTAGCGACCTCATGCGACTCATGGAGGAACAGGCTCGTCACCAGAAGGACCTGACACGCCGGAATGTTACAATCAGACGGAATGGTCGACAGATTCAACCGTACGCTGGAAACCCACCTCGCAAAATTGGTCTACGAAAATCAAAAGAACTGGGACCGGTATATTCCGTTGTTCATACTCTCATATAGGACAGCGGAGCATGAGAGCATTAAGGTCACGTCAGCTTTGGACGCCAATTTTGGACGAGAACTACGATTGCCGTTTGGCCTCGTAACTGGCAGACCGCCCGATGGCCCACGACCAATATGGGACTACGTGTCGGACCTAAAGGAAAGGATGTATGACATTCATGAACAGGTCAGGGAAATAGTGTTATGGCAAGCGAGAGGATGAAGAATAGTTATGACAGTAGTGCAAACGCTACTGGTAACGAGGAGCAAGAAAGGTAAATCACCGGAACTATAAAACCGTTGGGAAGGACCGTACAAAGTGGTAACCAGGATAAACGACGTGACGTACCGCATACGACGTGGTCAACAGGGAAAGCCTAAGATAGTGCACATTGATCAACTAGTCCCTTACCGAGGTTCGAATGTTGTTCGAGTCGAGCAAATCTAGGAAGGGGGTAGTGTGACGTCTATGTATAGAAGCATGTCGATGTGTTATCGAATGTACTCGAAAAGTTCACACCGCTATTCATAAATACAGATACATCGATATAAAAATAAATTCCACAAATTTAAATCATTTTAATGGCGGCTTTGACAAAGCAAATAGCGCGCTTGATTAAGGCTTAATTCAAAGTAGCACCATGGCGCTAGAACATTCCCGCCCTAAAATAGAATTGTAATCTTTAAATAGAATATTCGAGGTTGGAATGTTCGCAGTGCCTGTTGGTGGTGGTCCTCTGAGGGTATAAAAAGACCGACTATGCGATGTTGGACAATCAGTTTACTAATAAGTCAAGTGCGACTGACTGCGAAATGTAAAGTGCGACTAACATAAAGAGAAACGGCATTTCATCTGAAATATTCTTTAGAATTTCTTGAAAATATATTCTTTTCACGAAAATAAATTAAAATATGTTATCATAACACCTTGGCTTGTTTAATTTTTTAATAGGTAAATGGTCTAATAACTGAAATCATAAACAACAGTAATAAATTTCATATTTATTAAAAATAAATAAAAAAGTATGTGTCCGTACAACGACGACCGCTTGGCTTAGTGGGTAGCGACCTTGCCTACGAAGCTAGAGGTCCCGGGTTCGTATCCCAGGTCGGGTCAGTGTTTATGTGATGAATAATGATACTGGTACCGGGTCTTGGTTGTTGTATGTATGTGGTGTCTTCGCTTGGTACCCAAAACACAATCCAATGTTTAGTTTGGGGCCTAGACGTTGTTGTGATGGATACGTTGTTATTATTTTTAATTATTAATACAATAACCGGCTTTTCTCGTAGGTTCTTTAAAACCTTTTCTAGATTGTTCTTTGGGAATAGAGTTGCTCATAAAAAGAGATATTTCAACTGTGAATAAAAGTAATTACATGATATAGTGACAATATTTGGTAACTTTTGTTATTTACAGAATTTTCAGTTATCAGCAATCAGTTTTATTAAAAACAATTTTAAAACAAATCAGGTGTTGATTGTTCGACGTTAAAAAATATGCAGTCGTATGAAAGAATCAAGCGAGTGCACTTGTTTTGTTCTTCGAGAAGAAAAACATTATGTAAATAAACGTAGTGTTAATAGTATATGCTTGTTATAATAAAATTGGAAATGTACATACATATATGACATTATTAAAAATACGATTACGGTTCAATATTAAGTACAAAAGCTGCACGAGCATAACGCCAGACTGCGAGGCGGCGGCGAAGTTAATTGAGCCGACTACGTCACGCCTCCCACAATTTCCATGAAAGCGAAAAGAGAAAATAGGCGTCAGGTAGTCTATCTATCAAAGGTCCGTTGTCCACTATTCGACGAAGGGTGGAAACTCATTATAGCCGATTAATGAAAGGGTTCCCGGGACGTGTATGATTACAGCTTAATTGAAAGGCGTAAAATCAGAGCTGGGCGGCGACACAAAGCCTCCTTGTAATAGGAAATTGAACGGACAAAATTGCGTGTAAAATGGCCCACTGCACCGCATCACAAATCACCATGAACCTGGCTATACATTTACTTACTTATAGGTACATGATATAATGTTTCACAAGGGACTAAACTGATAACAGACTTTCAACCAACCAGTATAATTTATTTATTTATTAAGTGGAGAGTTTTTTTTATTTATTTTTATTTTTACAATCTGTATCAAGCATAAAAACCAGATCACAATAAAAACTGACTTAAAAAATTTGAACTAAAAAGTTAAAAAATTATTTTTACTTTAAAGAAAGGAGCATTAATGAACTGCATGTAGTTTACGAAGTTGGTGCCAAGTCAATCACTTTATATTGTGTTCTATATTTTTTATAGTTGTAAATAATGTATCATTGTTGTGATTGTTATTACTTGGTACAGTTCCAATCAACCTTTATGGCGGATGTGAAGATAGGCACAAGTCGCGCCGCAGGAACCAGTTTTAGGTGTAGCGGGATGCAGTGGAGCGAGGGGCATATGACTGAACCTGCGCAAGCATGCCTTAGCGTTGTATTCCGATCCGTCATAAAGTTTGATTGGAACTATAAATACCAATTCAACGTATATGAGTTGGCACCGACTTCATGAACTATTGCCGCCCATTAGGTAATGCTCTTTTTTAAAGTGAAACTATTATTTTTCACTTTTTAGTTTAAAAACTTAAACTAAAAAATAATATTTTCTTAAATAAAATTAATAAGTCTATTTTTAGATTATTTTTTTTTGTAAAATTTTATTTAATTTTAACTTTTTAGTTGTAATTAACTGTATTTTATTTATATTAAGTATGAATAGAGCTTCTAAACGCGCTGCCAGCGTCTATATGTATTTTTTTTATGTCTGTTTACCGATATTTTCGTCAATCGTGGACCGATAAATAATTTTTTTTTTTTTTGGAATGGGCATACAAAGTAGTCAGTCCCATTATTACCAAGTCAAGAACTGACGCTGGGATCTCAGAGATATCGAGGGATACTTTCAAATCGTATTAGCATGCAATATGTTTGTGTTCTATTTTATAGTTATTCAGGTGTTTGCATCTGGGAGTCATCTTCTCATGCTGCTAAGCTGAAGATGGAAGCTACATTCCTTGACGGTTTGGAGTTAGCGAATAATACATCGATTTGTCGACAGTTACACCGAGGTGTCATATATATATAAAAGTTGGGCCACACTAACGCCCTGCAAATAAACTTGCAAAATGAAAGTGTAGCCACATAATTATTGCAATAATTAATGGAATGACACATTTTTTTGATTATTTTTAATAAAAATTGTTTTAGATCTATTGATCAGTTTCAGGTAGGTACAGTCGATTTGGATTAATACGTGGAATAATTACTTTGAAATTATAATAAAGCTTTTATTGGTTTTTAATTACTTGAGTAATTTAATTAATTTTCTTCTATTATATTAAAAAAGTAAATAATAAGATCTTTATAAAATACCTACCTAATTTCCATTAAATTTTACAATGTTTAGACATTTCGTAGGCTTCGCTAGAGAATGCTTCAGACTTTTTTGTGTTCACTCTTAACCTGGCCTAAAATATACTCTGCTGATTTCGTTCCGCTGACTTTTCTATTCTTCGTTTTTAGGGTACCGCGTTGTGACATAGAGTTTCTCCACAGAAGTAGCGAAACGTGCTCGCCCCGCTCTCCACTAGAACCACAGCACGCTATCGACAAGGCAAATGCTCATACACCGCGCTGGTAGTGTAAGTATGCCACCACGGCCGTCAGTCGGTAAATGCTCGTTAGCAGTATTTCGGCGTGAAAACGCCGAATTATGCTGTGGAATGTTGTAAAAACTTGTCCAAAAACAAATAAAACGCTAAATTTAACGCTGCGTTTCGTACAGTAAAATGGTTTTCCTTCGCTATCTCTATGAGTATCGTCCTTCTTGCCGAGTAGAGTTTTTATTTTATAAATTTACTAGTGACCCGCCCCGGCTTCGCACAGGTAGCAGAACATATAAGCCGTAATGTTTCTGTTATTAACTTCAGCCTAAAACCACGCCGGCCGGTGCGCGGCGGCCGCGGTGTCCAGTTTCTTGTCGCGCGATATTTATATTTCGCTGTAGCTCCTAAGATATTAATTTAAATTATAATCTACATGAAATGCTGAAGGTAAATGACGTATTTAATTCGATAAGGATTAATACTGTACCCGTATAAATTGTTTTCCAATTACCTCATCATATGACACCATTTTCTTAAACATAAAAATACGTATAGTAAGCTATCCATAAAAGATAGACATATACTATCACGGACTTTCCTTTAGTCCTATAATAGAGACACAATTCCTCCATACATTATTTTGGCATATCTCTAAGGGATTAAGACAGCTTTTTCGATGAAAGCTCCCAACCAGCTTGATTTTTTTCTGACTTCAACAATAAGTAATCGTCATATTTGAACTAATTTCCACAAAACAAAAATAAATTATACACTCAAACCTTCCTCTTCAATCACTCCGTCCATTGGTGTCAATAATATGCGATTCCGTACGGTAGTTTTTGATTTTATCGCGTTCAGACATACAGACAGATACAGAAGCGGCGGGGGACTTTATTTTATGATATGTAGTGATAAGTTTAGTTTTGATAAAATTGTCCTAACATTCTGATGAGGTGAACGGCCTCAATAAGTGCTGAAGTAAATTATTTAACACATCTAACTCAGTGGGTCTATGTAGTTTCCGCGGGAATAAGCCGTGTTTAGTGGTAGCGTTGCGAGTCGTCGTCCCCAGTCGTGATTCCTTTCTGTCGTATTCCAAAATATGCGTAATTCGTATGTAATCAGACGGCGATAGTGTAAACGTATAAAGTTGGACTTTTTAAGGATTCGTGTGTAACGACTATACCGCCTTCTCTTTTTCTGACGTATTGCCTTGTTGTTGTCACACACTTCAATCAATGCACGATTTATTTCTGCTGTTATAAAAGTCTGTACCTTCTATAATCTGTGCTCAGTCTTATTAATATAGTCTATGTTTTGTCTATGGTCTCTACTCTGTTGTCATTAATAGAAGAGCGTATTGCATTTCGTCTTGAATAAAGTTTTGCTAAATTACTTAGAAACGAACAGTTTTTTCATTATAAAATAACAGTTTTTAAATTTCCTCGGAAATATGGTAGATATACGCTTAAAACGTCAATTTTTACTTCGTTTTCACGTCTTTTGTTGGCACATGGTTGGCACTTTAACAACCCTGTACCATAAATGTCCATATCTCTTCAGCTTCGATCGACCAAACACATTCAATTTTAAAACTTATTTCTATATTTCATATTTCACTGCAAACGGTACAATAAAAATTATTATTACGCATACGTCAACGTTTACTTTTTGTTAATTTTCGCTATCGACCACGAAATCATTTTATGCGTTAATTTGATATGACGGTTTACGCCTCTGTCTACGTGTATCATCGACACATGGCTGCAATAAAGGGTGTGAGGACGGATGGCCCTTAAAGTATTTTATTGTCATTATTCTGCGTCTGCAAAAGAAATCGAATGTAACGATCATTTAAAGTCTATTTTAATTGAGAGAAAGCGTGCCAAAAAAAATAATCTATAAAGTTGAATTTTCATATGTAAACTGTCACTTAGGAAAATACACTTACAATAACAAAAAACTATTCTTTCATGCAATTAAAATGTTATACCTACCCCATATATTTTATACAAAGCCTAACTTCGTCGGGATATAAATTTTTTTATTCATTATTCAATCTTATTAACAGGCGCTTAAGGACTATTTACGAAAATTCCATTAATATTCTTACTCTAAAAATCTAATATTTTTGGCTGTTTTTGATGTAAATTTAAACGCCAACGATATACTTGTTAAACGTGAGAATAAAGAAAAAACTTTAAAACAATTTATTTTCACTAACGAACAAGTCTTACAAAAACTTTGAGTAATAAAAGTTCGCCGAAAGCTTAAGTAGCCAAAGGTAAAAGAGCGACTACCGGTAAGTATTGGGTGAAGATAACTCGCCAAGAACTAATCTCCGCGGCCCCTGCCTAATGGAGTGTTAACGTACTTTTTGTTTGTTGGCTCACTAATTTTATTTGATTTCTTTCTCCAAGAATCGACTAGTATCTTAAGGTCTTAGGTTGCAGCCATTTATCCAGGCTAAATGGACGTAATTTAGAGATGGGGAAAACATTAACTTTCTGATGAATCTAGTTGCGTATAGTTTTAATTTAGTTTTATTCGCATTTGATCAGCTGCTTACCTACCTTCAAACCTGATTGCATTTGGGTTAATTTCAGAACTTAGATTTTAATTGGCCTCTTTACGTAGGTATTTATCTCATTTTCAGTACCTTTTTATGACGTTTGAGAGATTTTCTACAGTAACATGACCCACTTTTCAAACTGTTTCAATGTACACAAACCTTAGATAGCATATTATTGTCCCACATGACTGAGTAACAATCATCCATCCAAAACATAGAACATTACTAAATTAACTTGTTGCAGAACTATGTTCATAGGATATTCATCAATGAAGGGAAATCTGGGTAGAAACAATTGGATCTCGGTTAAGTTAAAAACCACGGTAGTCAGAAAATATAACGAGTTGACTCATATTTTTTTTTAAATAAGAAGGTCGATTGTCTTGAAAAAAAAAAACCAATCGGGAGCCCTCAGTTGAATCGCCTTCGAACTTTGTTTTCGAAGGTTTGTACCAGCGAATCAGCGCTCGTCATTCATAAAAGTAGATCAGTTTTTTATGCGATTCAGATTTTGAATATAACTATCCGTTATTAATTAGATACTAATTTTCAATTATCGTCATAAGAATTGAATTTTAATTATTAAGAAGTATATTATTTTGATTAAAAAAAGAAGAAAGTTGTATGATTGTCTTTAAGTAAATATTTATTTAAATTTTGATAACAAAATTCATTTGCAATTTTTTTATATGGTACCGTATTTTATTCACATTCTGTCTATTAGATCATGATTAGGTCATAGAGCTTGTTTTTTTTCTCTTTTCAGTTAATTAATTTTTACGCAGTCAGGTTTTTTATTTTTCTATATTACTATTTGGTTTTCTTTAAACTAACAAATTGATTCTAACCTGATCCATTTAAAGATATTTGAAGTTAATATCCACGACGTACCTATCCAGTGTGGTGCTTGTATCAAAACTGTAGCATAAAAGTGTTATAATTTATATATATTTGGATGTAATCGTTGACTAGCTTTCTTTCGATACCCATAGTGTTCTAATAACCGTTTTGAGACGCCATATTTAAGTATTTAATAACCTATGACCCTCCCACGACTAAGACGAATCTAATGATACCTTATATGTTAAAATGTATCAAACCGTTTAAACTACAGAGCCTGCTGAAAAGAGCTGAAAAAATAGATATATATTTATGTTTTTTGCTTATTTGCCATTTTGATTATACACTAAAACTTAAATTACTGAGCCTCACACTAGGCGTCGCCTGTCCTGTGAGGGAAATACATACACTTGAAAAACCGTACCATCCGCAGTCGGGTAAAAAGATGTAAAATTTCAAAATAAAATTGCGGTTTCGCGCGTTCGAGATTATCCACTGCATATACATACTGAACTGACGACGACGCGTCGATTCCTTTCTAAGGGTTTTAACTCCTTACAAATGCACGTACATAATCTATACAGTAAACAATCTCCAGTTTTCAACGCACTATTTTACATAATCAACACTTTATTGAAACACATAACCTTTTTGCGAAAATCCAGTTTACCAAACCGGAGCCTTAAACTTGAGTGAACTTGGAACACACAAATTCGTTTCTGATTGATCTAATTAATAGGCACGTTAATACACCAATTCAATCAGATAACGAGACGCTATTTCAAATCCCTTCCATTAATACTCCAGAGCAAGCGTCGATTTCAATACCTATGTAAACCACCCTATAACATACGAATTACAGTAGAACCAAACCGTCTTAGGTACAATATCTCGTCTTCTAGTTAAGATTTGTGTTCTCGTAAATTGCATTGACGTAATTTTGCGTGAACTTTTATAAAATTGAAAATGTTCGCAGCTAAACTATTCATTTTAATACTTTAATTTTAATGCGTTAACGTTCCCTTACTCATCTCCCATAAAATCATAGGCTGATTGTAATACTCGACTGCAGGGGCTTAGGCCTCCCCCCGGAATAAGGGGGCTTAGAGCTTAATCCACCACGCTGCTCCAGTGTGGGTTAGTGGATTTTAACGACAGCCATCTATTGTTGGCAACTGGGACCAGCGTCTTAACGTGCTCTCCGAGGCACAGTGTCAGTGATAGTATTTATATACGTAAGTTAGAAAAACTGATTGATACATGCTCTGGGCAAAATACCTACTTAGAGCGCGTGGCTTCAGTAACTGAATCATCTTCGGTACTAGCGCCGGTTATAAATATTTTGCACGAGGCACACGTGTAGGGATGTTGACATCGCTTAGCTACGAAAAAATATCTTTTTTATTCGTAGCTTCGCATATGTATCAAATCTATTAGACACACGTAAACTTCTGTGACATTTTAATACCTTTTTTTTTAAATTAACTAAACTTTTATGTCTACTCTCTTGTCGCTCGCGGTAGTAATCGCCGGGGAGTGTCCTCTGCCCCACAGCACCGCTTCTTTCTACTTGTGTCGCTTATTTATTGCGAAAATGTTCTACTTATAGAATCTTAACCTACTTTGCCCTGGGATTCGAACCACGGCCTTCTAAACTAAAAGCGGGCTCGTTACCACTCGGCTATCACAATACTATCAGTATATAGTAATCAGTGTTTATTTACAAGCAGACCTTCATGTAAAGTAAATATGAGTGCATATTTTTATATAGTTCGGAGATGCAAATTAGCATTTTCGATATCTACTGATGGCGCAGCGCCGGTAAGCCTGGCACCGAGGCTGCATCTTTAAGTTACTCTGTGGCTGGATACGGTTTACGGATACGGCACGCAAGTGCCCCCGCCAAGTCGGCCGTACCATCCTTTTCTCGAAGCAGTTCTCGAAGCATTTTCGACCTCTTGTAATTGCGTTGTGGATTAAACTAGAAGCCTGTATTTTCAGTAACCAAGCAGGCATTGTATAAACACGTTATGTTATTTCAAAATTCATTCAATTTGAACCAGTAGTTTAAGAATTATAAGTAGTCGAAGGTTCGTAATTTATCACTCACTGACTGACCGACCGATCATTGAAACTCTAAGGCACTTCTAGTAGATAGTAATCTAGTAGATCTAGTAATTTAATATTATTAGTAGATTACTATTACTAGATTACTACTAGTGTTTAGTGTATAAATCAAGGAAAAACTAAAATCAGTAGATTTTGCAATTTATGTCCAGTTTTCTAAATACACTTTTTTAAATACAAGACTACCTACAAAAATAACAAAAGCTCATAAGACAGAGAGTGGGCTTTACGAAAATTCATTGTTAGTATTTAAGAAGTAGAAGGTACTGGAAAAGAAAAAAAGAAGAACTATCTACAAAAAAGAATGAGATGCCATCAAAAAACAGAAATTGTAAAAAAAAAAAAACAAAGTCTCGCGACTCAGTTCTTCTAGCGTAAAAAGTTGTGAGATCCATGTAATACCAAGTCGGATGATTTATTCAGTACTTACTTAAGGGAGCTTCTGTCTTAAGTTGTTATGTAATTAGGTAATCTAAGAACATCTTATAGTGACCACATCAATATTTAAAATCTTTTATGTTTAAATAAAATTGATTTTGAAATCGCATTAAACAATCTTAATTACTATAAAGCGTATTGCTTGTGAGTGTCATTGCGCTTCCATGCGATGGCCAAGTAAATCTATTTTATTTAAACATAAAAGATTTTTAATATTGATGTGGTCAATACAAGATGTTGTTAGATTAGCTAATTACGTAATAACTTAAGACAGAAGGTTTCTTAAGTATGGGCTGAATAAATCAACCGACTTGGTATTACATGGATCTCACTACGTTATACGGTAGAAGAAATGAGTTGCGAGACTTGGTTTTTTATAAGTAGTTCGACAACTATTCGCCGGTTATTCCCCATCGGCACCACTGGCTTTGTCCCCACTGGCGACAAATGGGAATTGTTTCCCATTTGTCGCCAGTGGGAACGACTGCTGGCGACAGTGGGGATAAAGCCAGTGGTGACGACTGGGAATAAGCGCTATTACCTGGTTTTCATAGTAGTACAACTTTGACCTGAAACATTTTTATTTCAACCGAATATTTGGTTGTAGGTCGTCTTACTGCTCAATAGGTTGTGGATGCATGCACGCCCTCGCTCTCTTGTCGGTGGGACATGTAGACACGAAAACCTCTCGCTATTTAAAAAAATCTTTGTAAATATTGTAAGTTGTAGCCACCTTAAGAGACGAAATATACATAAAATCAAATAATAGAATAAAAGCAATACATCTGCACAGAACAAGGTATATTCTATGTTATTGTTTTGTGCGAGACCCCTGACTCAGTGGAGACGAGGGTAGGGGCGTCATAAAGGCCTAATCACGCTGAGTGGATGTCGCCATATATTAAGTTCAGCGGCAAAGGCGCGCGGATTTATCGGGTGAGTTTAGAGCACTTATGCGACCTCCCTGGGCAATATTTACAGCCGAGTAAATCGCCGTGACTGTGTTTGGCTTTACAGAAGCTCATAAAGGGAGAATTACTTAAGTGACGAAATTGAGTTTCTATTTCGGTGCTCGTTCACCGCGGAAAATTAGACTGTGTGCGTCAAGGTGTCTTTGATAATGCAGTCAGCAGTTAGCTGAAGTAAAAGTTTTTTATATTCGTAATATATCGATAATTACAAGGCAAGTAAGTACACATCGCGCATCATCTATTTTTTGTAAGTCTTAACCACGTCCACACTTTATATGCAATGTTTGTTTTTACTTGGTTCATTCTTCGACTCGCTCTACGACAATACAGATAAACCGCTTACCGGTGGTCTTACACGTGATAGTCAAATGTTATCAACGAGAGGCCAAAAAATGTGGAATTCGCTTCGACTTTTCACAATAATCACAATGTGGTCAAAAGCTTAAAAATTCGTTTTATTATCCACTTGGTTGTATATATATTCCGATCCTCTTTAATAATATTTATAAAATTTTGTTAGCGTCATAGACTTCGAACTTCTACATAGTATAGCGGTAAGATCCCTATGGTATTAGTGTGGCGTAGGATCTTTATGCGACTCAAAACAAACTGCATACGACAAGACAAATTTGTCGTGTGCCTAGAATATACGTAATTCTCTGTGCATATTTCACTAACACATCAAAAAGTGATGTCAGAACAGTTTTTTTTTTATGAATACGCGCCATTGCGTTGCGATAGCATTTGCCCCGGATACAGCGTTATTCCGAGCAATTATCCTTTGATCAAGCCCGTCACAAAATCCTCTTTGCTGAAGCGTATGCAATTTAAAGCAAGTTAACTATCAAATAGTATAGTGCAATTAAGTTTATTTTGAAAATGAATTTATGTATTCGTTTTAATGTTTAATGACTGTACTAAATGAAAATACTAAAAAACAAAGAACTCGAACAGTTTTCCTTAAAAAAATTGATTTTCATCTTGTCCTGCTCCGATCAGAACATTTTTCAAACTGTCTTATACGTATATATTATGTTTACTAGTCTCATAGCAACCAACCACAAGTGGAAACCCGACGCGATCACTTTGTTTTACTTCTTCAGACGACATTTTGGAGATGGTCATAATTCCCTTTTGCTAAGCGGACAGAAAATGATGGGAAGATTTTTCTAATCTGTCATATTTTGTCAAACATCAAAAAAACGGCCTCGGCAAAAGGTCTAATTCTCTTTATTTGTAATCCTTACAGACATCGACTCGCTATACCTACTCCTTATTTATATACCACTCGATGGCTTGAAACAAATATGTCAGAATGTAATTATGAATTTATTTGGACTTTCTGTAAAGTTTAGGAATACGTTAAACCACTATTACCCTAAAACAGCATATATTCCGTTACTACCAATTATGAATACCAGTTGATTGGACCTATGCTCTTTATTAGGTAGGAGCTTAAATAACATGTCATAATATCCGTAACCACGGCGCTCGACACTTTAATGCCAACAAGGTAAAATTAATTTTCCAGCTGGCACCAGCTTGCGCAGTGCGTGACTTCAATTTGATGTTTCATGCGGAAAACAGCATTAAAATATTTAATAGTATCACTAGCAACCTCCCACGGTTTTGTCTGACTAATAAGTACACGATACTCTCTTCAAAGTTATATTTTTACAGTAATATAGTTTGGTCTCCAGGATCTTGTACCCGTGAAGTTCAATTTTAGTGACATAAAAAAAGTTTAATAACCTTACTAGTCTGTTGTAGCCATACAAAAACAGTTTTTCTTAAATGAAAGGTGATAGCAACGAATCACATCTACTGCAGCGTGTGTGAAAGGAAACGAACTCATACCCTTATTTCCTTGGTCTACAATACTGCCCTGCATATTAGGTGACCAAATAGACTATTTTTAAAAGGATAGGTACCAAAAATAACCACCGCAAAAGCCTTCATAAGTTCAGTACTGACTGTCCAAGTAGTATCCCACGTAATTTGGTGTCGTATATGAGCTATAATAACTTTATTTTTATAGCCCTTGTCTATAATAATTGTTGAGTGGTAGTAGTTATAAGCTTTTATACAGCCGGATTAGACGCAGTTTTATACAGCTTTCTCTTTTGTATACGAGCTTTAAAGTAGCTATTTGAGGTGGCTTTCAATTGATGAATAAATACTTTCTACACAGTTTTTATTTGATTGATTGATTGATTAGACGTTGATATCGGCACAAAAATAATTTGTACAATAAACTTAATAATGGTGACTATGAATCTATTGAATTTTGAATTTAAAATAGTTGTTACACGATTATAGTAGCGTAATACATATATGAATGCAATTTAACTGACAAATTGTACTCATGTTTAGTACATTTTTTTAATTTTTGCCTTTTTTTTAAGTAAAATATAAGTAAATTAAATAAAAACTAAAATTAAAGATTTCACATTTCCTTCCAATGATAATCACATATGTTTTGTTATACTATAACAAAGCTGTTAGAACACCAAAACTACAAGTTTTTAATTGCTGATAACACAAAATTTTTGATTTTTTTTTAAATTTATTCTGCAATAAAAAAGAACAGAAAAGTAAACAAACATGGGGTCGCTATTTACACTGCAGAAATGCGGTTTATTCTGTTTATAGCAATATAAAATGCAAATATTAAGCCGTTATATTCCTTTAACTATAATATTAGAAATCACATTGCCTTAAGCCAGAATAGAAACTACTGATCCCTGTAGCTGTCAGCTACAAAACTCCACGTACGCCATTTTGAAAAAAAAAACGAAAGCGGATTATTCGCACGAACCATCTTCTATTTATATAATTAATTTGATTTAAAACTTAATGACGTATACAGTCATTTGCAAAGCTGCCGCCTGTTCAAGTTGAAACTAAAAATACTAAATTTTCTAAGAAAAGTTAACCTTTAATGTAATCTTTCTATTAGATATATAGGTATATTACCGTGATTCTTCGATGTGTGACAATGTTAAGATGCACCGGCGTATGTTGACAATCACCAAATCCCTTGATGTCACCAAATCCCTTGATGGCCGAAATATTTCCGTACTTTTATTATATTCGGACATGCACCTTTGCATTTTAATAAGATACATGATTCAAGATAAGTGTCGTGATAACCCAAAGCAGTGTCGTGATAGCCCAAAGCGAAACAAACCTGTCTCAAATTTATAAGGCCATAGGGCTATGGTTCGATTCCGGGCGTGTACCAATGAGTTTTTCTGATTTAAGTACATAACTATCACTGTCTCCGTGCCTCGGAGAGCACGTTAAGCAGTCGGTCTCGGATGTCGTCAATAGATGGCGGTCCTTACAATTAAAGCGTGGTGGATTTGCCCTGAGGGCGGCCTAAGCCCCTGCAGTGGGATAAAAATGGGCTGATGAAGTGAAGTGAAGATACACCAAGACGATTTCGTGAATCTTAGAAACACCAATTCAGAAAACATGTGAATGTTAACATTCTTCAGTGGTCGTTCATGAAGCGGGAAATCTAATTAATTTTAAATGAATCAACCTTGATTGAATTTCAAATTGAATTCAAAGGCTTCCTGGATGCCTCGTTACTCAGCGTTTCGCTTTGTTTTTGATCTGAAATAAATAAAAATTATTTCTTAGATTAACCAAGTCATGGTAGTGTATCTTAGCATTCTCTGGTGTAAAAACGAAATGATTGTAATAAGGAAAAGTAAAGGACATACACCAGCGATCTCGCGGAATGGAAACATAGGTACTTATACTAGTTTATCTTACGATCGCAGCATTTCCGACATTGACGGTAACATAGATATTATGATAAAGTTACATTTCACAGAAAAAACAAACATTTCTCAGCTTAAAAATATCAAATTTACAAAACTCCGGGCAAATAACCAAAAAAAATCCACTTAAATATTTTTAAAGAAAGGCCGAGCAAAAGCAAATACTCCATGACGTTCAACGTAAAGTTAACAGGTAGGTGGATTTTAAGTGCTCTAAACACGAAAAAGTTTGCTTTCGAGTTGAAACGAAGCGCATTCGAAGTCAGCTGCCTGGAAGGAATGATCCGTGGGACGGCCGACGCGTGCGTCGAGAGCGGACCCGCTGCCAATTGCGTACCTCGAGCATTCGAGCCTCGAGCATCTCGAAAGCTTTCTAGGGATTTTTTACCTCTACATTAATATGTAGTAATAATACTTCGTTTGCAAGCTCTCTTTCATTCTCTTGTGTTGAGTAATTTCGATTTATTTTAAAATTGTTCGTTAAATAAATACATAATGATATACCAATAATTCTAACTTGACAGTTCAGTACAACTTTCATCACATCTGTCTTTTCCTATGTAGGTACTCTAACCCTGATTTCGTTGTCTTTGCTGAAACAGAGGTAGATGTAGTCACTGAAAGAACTATGACAATTGTTATTTTCAATAGCGAGAGAAAAAACAATTCTTTCGACATTTTAATTACAGAAGAATGTATTTTTTTCTTAATAAACAAAAGGTTCAAATAACAAAGACATAATTTAAAAACTTTCATAATTAGTTCCTTATATATCGGCGAAACGCATTCTGTGGCGGTTATCGTTGTCAACATTTATTGATGTCTATGCTACTTCTAAGTAAGATCATATCGGTCCATATGGTTAATACATCGCCTTATTTAATAAGATGACGACACCCGCCCACACCGAAATAATTCGTTTAGTCGTGACTACTTTTTGAAAGAAAAACTTGAATTTTCTTTTAAACGCTTTTAAACGTTAGGTTTATTTTAGAGTGATTTACGTTTATGTTTTTTACATAGTTCTGTAATTTTCAGACACGAATCATGGTTGATTTCCCATACCACAGTGTGTTCTCAGGTGGCTGACGTCAACGTAATAGGTTTATACTATTAGACATATTTCAGGGTTGAAATTTTAATAACAAATATTTTATATGAACCGCTTTCGCCTTCTTGCTTCACTTAACTCACTCCCCTGACATTCCCCTGAGATTCAAATCCATATACCATTATCGAGTAATTTAGAGTTTAAGTCTATTTATCACAGAGCATAGGTAATATGAAACCTACCTACAAGTAAAATAAAAAAAATTACATAATAATTTATTTATAATGAAAATAACGCTTTTTATTCCTGAAAATATTACGCATAGACATAAATAATGAAAAAGAGAGACGATAATACCCATAAACAGCGGAGGTCGTGGCTCGTCTGACTTTCCGTCGAGACGCGCAATTTCACGTTTCCATAAATTTTCATTCAACGTCTAGATATCGCGAGAGAAATGAAGCCATGATATCGTGCAACGGGCTAATATTCAACACTCGAAGAGTTCTCTTAAAATGATTTATCTGCTCGGCGTAACGGAAGCAAAAGTTAATGCTGCATTTCCGAAAAATTCCAAAGAAAATATGATAACAACCGGAACGAGTCACAATTCACGTGAATTTTACAAATTAAGCTTTTTAGGTTGACTCGAGGGAAAGTTTCATAAGATGTGTTTCACCTCGCGAAACTTAACATGAGAACAATTTGAGCGTGTCCCCTTCTCGATACTTTACACCACCTTTATATTATACTTATTTTACTCTTCCGTTTCACCTTAATATGTATACATATACAAGACATGAAACTGGTATCGGGTCTTGGTTGTGATATGTATGTGGTGTCTTCGCTTGGTACCCAAAACACAAGCTAACGCTTAGTTTGGTGCCTAGACGTTGTTGTGATGTACACGTTATTATTATTATTACATATGTGTATAATAGCGACCGCCCTCAGCTCTATCTTCGTGGATTACATTTTTGTATAGATCGTAATTAAATTTAATCACTTCATAATGGGGTAAAGGGAGATAAAATTCCTTCCGTCCTCTTTTATATTTATCACTTTCTCCTCTCTCTACGCATGTTATTTCAAAACTGAAGTGAAAATCTTCGGTAAATATTCTAATATTAATAAAAAAACATTTATTTTTAAACCATACACAGACACCATTATTTCAATTATATGTATTTCCGCAGAATAGATGAATAATGTTTCTGGTTTAAAAAAATATTTTATATTGCTTTCCAAAAAGGCCTCTACCTGCCGTATCTGCAAATAAAAATCCCATGAAAATCGGTTCAGCCGTTTCGGAGAATAGTCCGGAAAAACAAACAGACGAAAATTTTAATAACACGTCTTTGAGATTCGGTAAAGTGCAATGGTGCAAATAACGACACGAGCTTGAGAAAAAGTTTTTATTTTGAAATCATAGACAATATCATATGAATAGATTAAGTATTAATAATAACAATAATAATACAGGGATATATATACATACATATAAGGATATTGAAGTAAAGCGGAACGTGGCCTATTTCAAATGATCGCGGAAATAAACATGCGCATTTCGAATATTATAGATAGCAAAATAATCAAAATGGAGCATCTCATATTTGGAAACAATCGAAAACGTGTGCAAAATGACAGACTCGTAAAATAGACACACCACACGTCATTATTATTGTTTTAAATAAACATGTCATTAAATTACACAAATGAAATATCATTTATATTTTTTTTCCAATACGAGTTTTACACTTGGGTAGCACAAAACTCTACAGCGAATATTTCATAAGCGCAAATGGTAAATTGGTCTACGCGGTACATACAATTCATTGCTTGCAAATTTTTGTAACACCGCGGTATCTCTATAACCATCCATGATTGAAATCTTTCTTAACTTTTCATAGTTCACTAATCTATTTTTTTTTACCGGGCTGATACACTATCAGTTCATTGCCTGTCTAACCGAATTAATATCTAGAATTGGGAACCCTCCGAGCGTGAGCTCAACTCGCACTTGGCCGTCGGCCGTGTCTATTCACTATTTTGAAATCAATGACAAAATTATCCTGTATAGAATCAATGCCTGTATACCTATAATTTTCTAGATACTTGGTAATTGGCGACCGATCTCAATTGTCATTTAATAAAGAGACATGTGTCGTATTAATGCTTGAGAATCTTAATTTTTATAATAATTAATACTCGTGGTCGCCCTGTGGTCGAAATTCGATCGCGATCAATTAAATTTTTAAGTTTGAACGTTATTGAGGTTCTTTTGTCAAAGAGTATTCCTTGGGTTTTTTAAGGTTCCGTACCTCAAAAGGAATAAAAAACGGAATCTTATAGGATCTTATAGGAGCACTTTGTTGTCCGTCTGTCTGTCTGTTTTCTCAGGAACTCGTAAAGTTATCAAGCTGAAATTAATATCAAATACTCAGATCTACTGTCCCTTGAAGCTGTGAAAAAATCAAAAATTTTAAGCAAACGCAATCAAAGGATACAGCCGCAGCATAAATGCTGTAAATTTTCTATACTCGCAAGGGAATTCAAAACCTACAGGGTACTTCCCGTAAACTCAGAATCTTGAAATTTGATACGAAGCAAAGTCTTATAGCACAGATAAAGGTAAAATTTCGAAATGCATAAGTTTTTAGTTACATCATATAACAAAAATATTTTAAAATGTTTATGATTGATATATTTAATGTATTTCTGTTATATTATAAAATGAAAGATTACCGAAACGATAGAGTCGTCTGTCTTAAATTTATGCTCCTGCAGCTTTCCACACTGAAATGTTATGGATTCCTTTTAGGAATAAAAATATCATAACTTTTACTTATATATCTACATGTTCGTACGGAACCCTCGGTGTGCGAGTCCGACTCGCACTTGGCCAGTTTTTTATAGCTATACTGGGCAGGTCCCGTCAAGGCTACACAGTGAATTTTCCTATCTTTAAAATAGTGTAATGAACACGTATTTTTTTATACATTTCATAATGCAACAAAAAACTTGGCGGTTAAAAAAAAAATTGTCTATTGAACTGAAAACAGTTTAAAAATGAATTTAATGATTTAACTCCTGTATACAGTAGACGATGTTTTTGTGAAAACTCTCTAATCGTTTGCTAAATGTCCTTGACCGTTATATTCGGAAATATTTTACGTTATCCTTTATTGTACATAACCTGAACATTTTTTATATACTTATAAAAGAGTTATTTGTGATTAAATACAAAATCTCAAACCGTCAAATGATCGAACTATACGTGCTACGACATACAATGAATCATGTACTTAATTAATGATTACATTCTCTCCGGACCATCTCACTACCAAATCTCACCGCCGGTGGTCAGTTGAGACGAAACATATCCCATCTGACTACTGGAGGTCAATTGGGAGCAACTTTTTCCTAATTCATCACCAGTGATGAAATGAAATTTTCGATTCTATTGACCACCGGTGGTGAGATTTGGAAGTGAGGTGATCCACCAAATATCACCAATTTCTCAACTGTCTATTAGTGATCAAATAATACAATAGTACTCTCAAATCTATCATACCATATCCTATAAAAGTATAGCTGTACTCCTTTTTGTGTTGATATTAATATGTAAATGGGTCACCGTGTAATTCGGGAGAGTCGAATCACGATTACACATTATAAATTTACAACAAAAACGTGGCACTGCAATACATAATTTAACTATTAGAAATAGTATGCTTCAGAGAAGTTGCAGCAAAAAATAATGACAACATGTTTATTATTAAGAATCATTGTTGATAAATTCACAGGATGAATTAGGAAAAATTCCAGGACATCTAGTTCCAGGACAATTTACACCACTGATATGGGACTACCATTGTGTTATTTGGCCACCGGTAGTCAGTTGAGAAATTGGAGTTGCCAATTGACCACCAGTGGTGACTTTTGGTCGTCAGAGGGTCCGGAGCGATTACATTTTTATCATTCAATTAATTTACTGGTGTGTGTGAAAATTTAAGAAAATTGTAAAAGGAGTCCTACTACTGTTTCCTATTATATAACTATTTTCTTCCATTTTCTCATAGTTTAGGATTTGGCCTTAAACTTCCATCTCAAAAACTCAACCTGTACATAGATTTTAGCTTTTTGCACTTCTTCTTCACATAAACTTTAACTATGCCAAATCTTGCACTCCTCCGTGCGCGTAGTACCTAAGCTTAAAAAGGGGTACAAAATTTTTTGTTTCACGTATACGTATAATATATAGATAAGCTTGATCTAATTAAATTACTCAGTCTGGTGAATAAAGTAAATCCACTTTCATGTGACTTTCATTCATTACTTTGGGCATCAACTGGGCACAAATTAGTTGGCGTAGTGACTATTACGAAGTTATTATTTGGCACGCCAACAAAGAGGGCGGGTGTGAACAACTAATGATGTTATGACATTTGCCAAAGCTTTAACTTAGAAATCGGTAAAACCTATTATTGAAAATTTATATGATTCGTAAATGCAAGTAAATCGGAAAATATTATAAATGTACGCTTTTTGTATTGGTTTCCATGACACCTCAAAAAAAGAGTAACAATTCATATTATTTTTCCTTATACATGGCAATTGACTTAATTTCCATGGCGGAATCCGAAGCAAGGACTTTTTTTTTTAATTCAATCAATCAAATATCGTTATTTTGTAGTTATAACATAATCTTGAAATATGTCACAACTGTCACAAGAGTGAATTTATTACTTTGTGGAAGAACGTAACCATAAAGGCACCTTCTAAAAGTGCTGGTTCTTCTCAGAAGAATAGTGCGCTAGGAACTGAGGGTCGCTCTTTTTAACAAAATTATTTAAAAAAATTTAACAATAAGTGCTTAAACGTAATATTATTGAAACATATATATTGAAGGCGACATGCGAGCGGCTTACACCAATGGATTTTTATCATCTAAGCAATCTGATACTTTATAATATGCTTTTACATAAAGCTGTCGTTTTATTGTAGTCTTAAACTTGTTAAGGGGTACATCTTAAATGTCAACTGGGATCTTATTGTAAAAGCGTATACATTGCCCTTTAAAAGATTTAGTGATTTTATTGAGGCGATTGACATGGTTAGCAAGTTTTTCTTTATTTCTTGTATTAACATTATACCGATCACAATTTTTTTTAAATAACACAATATTTGTTTTTACGTACATTATGTTTTCAAATATATATTGAGACGGCAAAGATATTTATTTCCTTAAATTTGTCTCCAACTCCGTAACAAATCTGCAAAAAACTACCGAGTAGCAAACGATTTTCATGTGGGGCCCCGCAGGGTGGTGGCCGCCACCCGCGCGTGCAACCTAATTCTTTTTTCTGCACTTTAATGTATGAAACGTTATTAAGTGTTATATATTGCTGGAAACCAGATTAAATTTCCTGAAAAGTTATCTATATTTTTAATCGTTTGGCTCAGAAACAAATTCACCACCACCAGTCGGGGGGGGGGGGGGGGGGGGGGGGGGGGGTGATACTTTAGGTCTTAGTTTATAAATTGTTCGAACAGCTCGTTTCTGTAACACGAAGATTATATTCACATTGGCAGCATGGTAACTTAAGAACTATGCATTCGGCATTAAAAAGCGAGCAGAAAAAGACATCGAACACAGAATAGCACAGGTTCACATTGTTCCTTTCTTGTATAGGGTGACAGTAATTATCCTGTATTTTTTTTTCTTTTATTATATTCATTTTTGCTTCTAGTACCACTATGATAGAAAGTTTCCTTACTAAAAGGATGAATTATTAAAAGAAAAGCGAAAAAATCTATAGAGCGGATGTGTGTAATGTGAAAGTAGGTAAAGGGCGACGGGGGGCGTTAGAAAAACGGAGAGCCATACTTGTTGGATCAAATCGGATCAAATACTTGTAGGATCACGCATAAGGTAATGAACCACAATGATCTGCGGTTGTGACTTGTGGGCAGACGTATAGACAGATAGACGGACATGGAGATATTATAAAGGTTTCTTGTCGGCACATTGCCGGACTACGAATCTGGGAAAATAAAATTTTTGCTGATTTTGAGTTAAAACTTTGTTGAACGCCTAAAAATATATCTTCTTCATAAAAGAAGTTATTAATAGTGTTGGGTAGACGAGTAGTAGTAAAAGTAGTAATAGTAGTATACTGGATAGTATCCATATCGATGGCAGTCGTTACAATCTGCCAACCCGCATTGGAGCAGTGTGGTGGATTTAAGCTCCAAGAGGAGATCTTGAGGGGACATCTAAGCCCCTGCAGTGGGGTGTAAAAAGGACTGATGAAATGGAATGGAATGGATATTTGAAATAATATTTCGAACTTCGGTTTTTAAACTCCTCTACTGATCAGTAGAAATTTTTACAAACCAAATTTTTTACATGACCCCTTAAAAAATCAACTGATTGGCCCATTGGCATCCATCCACTGCGGTTGCGGCCATCCTGCAATACATTTCTTGTAGCTCCTTTCACTTTTCAGGTTTTCCACCATTCTTGTGAAAACTTTAGCACTCCATATTCATCTCGGATACCTTTCTTCATATCACCGCAAGGCTAATTATATACCTACTTTTGTAGTTTAAGAAAATGCTTCCAGTAAATTAAACTATGTTATTGAATAGCCTAGCGAAAGCGAAGATGTTCAGTGAAGTAAAACGTAATTTACTAAATACAAAATCTAAAATAACAAAAGAAGAACATAGCATTGGCTCCAACTTCAAACTTTAAATTTGTAAGACCTAGCCAGCCAGCTAGACAGGTGAAATGCAATTGTTTTAATTTACTTATAGACTACAAGCCCGTGGAAAAAATTAACATGTGAAATGAACCAACGTGAATAACGCTTAGAAGACTGTTACTATATCAGAAAATAACTCTGAGCACTATGCCGTCATTTCTGAGCGGTACAGGTGAGTACGTGAGTGAATGGAATTTCTCAGGTACGAATGAGGAATTACGACTAATTATTAATGTACGGCTTTGTTATAGAGTATAGATGATTAAAAATAAATGTCGAAAAACCTAGTGCCGTACTAAAGTGGTGGTGCCGGAAGTCAGTGATAAGGATAATCTGCTCAGAGATAAGGGTTGCGACCCTTGGCTTTCGACCCCTGCGCTGGAAATATGTACGGCGTTTACGGGTAAAGTATCTGTATATGTGTACAAAAAGAATTACGCAAATGCCGTACAATAATAAATGACCTATATTGCTTCTGCAATTATCGGCGAATTAAAAATTTGCATTGACTTTCGGCACCACCACTTTAGTACGGCACTAGGTTTTTCGACATCTATTTTTAATCATCTATACACTATAACAAAGCCGAACATTAATAATTTGTCGTAATTTGTACCTGAGAAATTCCATTTACTCACGTACTCACCTGTACCGCTCAGAAATGACGGCATAGTGCTCAGAGTTATTTTCTGATATAGTAACAGCCTTTTAAGCGTTATTCACGGTGGTTCATTCCACATTTTAATTTTTTCCACGGGCTTGTAGTCTATTATGTATTTACTTATACGTATAGTATTAATTTAAATATTCATGTATTTACATGAATATTTAACGTATCGTAATCGTAACGTATCGTAAATAACGTAACGTAACGTAACTTATACGTATAGTATTAATTTAATTATTCATGTATTTACATGAGGAAAAATGTTAAGTGATTATATGTTCAGAAATCACTGATATTGCAGATTAGTGTTAATAGTGAAATTCACACGGTATATATTTACTTATAACAATAATTATATCTCGGACATCCCACACAGCGCCATCTAGTCTCAAACTTAGCAAAGTTTGTATTATGACTTCCAGATAACTGTTATACATACTTAATTATTTTTTATTTTATTAATATTGCTTTAGCTTTCTTGGTCTTCATTTTATTTAAGATATTATGTTCTTTAGAAAAAAATATCCTTATAGTTGACCTTATCGATTGGTGCTATAAAAGTTATTATTAATTTCATATTTCACATATTCAATTTCCAGCTCGAGCAGTTCATTGATCGCAAATCTTTGAAAGCAGTTTTACTTATTTTTGAAAATATAGGAAAGTTTCCTTTCAGTCAAATTTGGTATAATAAATAATTATTATATTTCACTCTAACTCTTGTCTTTTATTTGCATCCTGTATAATAAATAATTACGTAAGGCGGGATTTCAAAGGAATCTATTTTTGGTACACAGTAATATAATAATAAACATGCTTATATTTAGTATCGCTAGAACTGATAGAAGATCGCTTTTGCGAACTTAATAATATTAAATGAAATCTTTCATTGAGATACATAATATAAGAATAAAATACCAGTCGGGCTCGCGTGGAGAGTGTTCTGTACTTACAAAATCAAAACTTGTTAATCCTCGGTGAAATTAACCAATTTTATATGCATTTTCTCTTCACAAATATTTTTTGCTTTCCGTGGAAAATTATAAGCTTAGGATTTCAGTTTAGATTTCCCTGTAAACTACCTTGGCAAGCTATTCATTTGATACGTCGGCGTATAGTCGTCTTGGTGGACTGACAAAAGTTTTTTTAAATTGCTAGTTAATTTTTCCCCAAAGTCGATATTAATTGGTTACACTATACGTCCGTGATAGGGCCGTAAGTATATGTACATTTTTGAACAACAGATTCGACGAAAATAGGATGTGACAGACGGACCGATAGACATGTGAGTGAACCTATAAATGTCCCATTTCATCGGATGTACTAAACCCTAAAAACCGAACAAGTGAGGTCAAAAATATGTCAAGTTAGGGTTTCGATATTATTTTTTGACTATCAACTTTATTGATGGCTTTGAATAAAAGTCTATAACTAAGTTCAAGGACCGCAAAATTAAGTTTGTGGTAACTGATAAAAGCAGAAGAGTATTTAAAATACCAGTTCAAAACAATTTCTTTTGAAAACGTTTTCACTATGACCCATATTGTTATTTAGATTTTTTTATCGGGCGGTTAAAAATATAGAGAAGATGGAACATTGTTGACGTTCATATCTCGCGAAATGTTCACCTCGATATAAAAGTCGTTTAAGAACGTTTATGGAATTTTTAAAGATCTGTTTAACGACACTCCACATAATAAGGTGCGCGAGCTCAATATATGTATGGAGAGCCAGCCCCTAAAACATAATTTTCATAATTTTATAGAATTGTGTAGCGACACAAGATATCTTGATATCTGCCTATGAAATTTCATCAGCATCAATGAGAAGATTGCAGAGATATGAACATGTATCATAACGGATCGATGAATGGATGGACAGGCAAACAGAAGAAATCATAAAAGCTTGATTTTCACTGTTTGGGCTACGGAACCCTGAAAACCGGCAAAGTAACGTTCCGTGCCTATTACAAAGACAAAATAATTTTGTCCATGTACCTCAGTTTTAATTCAACAATGAGTTTATATGGATATTTCCGAAAATTGTGCTTTTGAGTCATACTTAATGTCACTTACATAATATTACTCACGCTATTAAATTACGATGGCGGCATATTACTAAAATTCTGGAGCTTAGAAACCAAAAAAAATGTCGTATGGCAGGCAGTCTTTCCTATCTTCGTTAATATTAAACACGTATTTTGTGGTGATGTAGAAAATTTAGTAAGTACGATGAAAATGCGAAAAACTTGTACAAGGGTTAATTACGTCTACAAAACCAAAAAAAGCTGAAATTCAACCATGGACGGCACATATTGCTTAATTATAGTATAAGGGGCGTAAGCATAAGACCAAGGTCATGCCGGCAGACCGACTCCATTCTGTTCACTTGAGGGATCTACACGATATTGATACAAAATCAGTCATCCTAATGCTAGTTTAGACAATCCGTTGCCACCTCTTAGTATATTTGAACGGCTATATCTACTAAGTACACCAACGAATCATGTCAGTTTTTGTACTGTGCGTATAGCTAGTGTGCATAGTATCATATCGTCGTCGTGTCGTGATAGCCCAGAGCACAACGAACCTGTCTTAAATTTATAAGGCCCCACAGGGCCATGGTTCGAATCCGGGCGTGTACCAATGAGTTTTTCTGACTTAAGTACACAATATCACTGACACCGTGCTTCGGAGGGCACGTTAAGCAGTCGGTCCCGGACGCTGTCAATAGATGGCGGTCGTTACAGTTCCCAACCCGCAGTGGAGCAGCGTGGTGGACTTAAGCTCCAAGTCCCCCTCCTCACCCTGGGGGAGGTCTAAGCCCCTGCAGTGGGGTAAAAATGGGCTGATGATGATGATGAAAGTATCATATTATCCTTGAATCAGCCATCCTAATGATAGTTTAGTTGACTAAACAATAACACGTCTTTCAATGGCTGTACCTACCGAACGCACCAAGGTCATGCCGGCAGACCGACACCATTCTGTTCACATAAATGAGCTACATGTTATTAATACTAAATCAGCCATCCTAACGATAGTTTAGTGAATACGTTGCCAGTGTTGTCACCTCTGTGTATATTATTGTCAAATGTAATGTTGACAGCACATTAGCGTTATTTCATAATTCCAATAAGTTTAAAAACTAAAACCCGACCACGAAAAAAGCAAATTGAAAAGCATTAAACAAAATATTACCGTCTGAAATCAAAACCTGACATAGTCGTGGTCGCATGTCCTTATTTACTAACACGAAATAAGGATGTTATTATTACAGTATATATCAATACAGCCTCTTGGCAAACTACGCTATTTATTCGAAAAGTAATATTTACGTAACATGACATCACTCATTTGGAACCTTAGACATGTTATGGTAAATGAGCTTCATAAACATACATTACATCCTGCTTTTTTAATGAATAAAATGAATAGAATTGGTATATAAAATGTCCTGTAAGTTGTTTGTGAACCGCAAATACAGTGCAGATAAAAGGCAAGACCTGAGCTTTGCGTTTGTGCGAGCAGACGCCGATAGCTGTGCCGATAGTGTATGTAATAAGTCGAATCTACCCTTATGTTTCTATAATCTACGTGAACCGTTATTGTTATTTTTAAAGAGAGGCAAACAAAAAAAAACTGTTTTTGCTTTCTCATGGAGGAGGCTTAAATTTTTAATCCAATTAGCATCGCCCTTCATTGTGCACAACTATTTCAGTCAAAGTTGATTATCAAAATTATTTCAGACAAAATTTACACAGAAAATCCTGATTTAACGAGGCCAGTCCTAATCTAATTGAGATAGAAACGAACTGAAATTGGAACTAAAGCATGATTTTTGTGCAGGAATTTTCGTACAAAATACGGAAGATGAAAACTGTTTTGAACGATAAATAGGATTATATTAATAAAGTATATACATAATGAATACTTTATATTTATAAATTAAGATGAAACTTATTTGTGACCAACGATTAAATAGTATTGTTAATGTTTATTATACCATTTATACATTAACGTCCGAGCCGAACGATGGATTCAAGTCGAAAACTGTAGATACTACTTCTAAATAATGTACTGATTCCAAATGAACACTTTGCATTAATTAATTTTTTTTAAATTACGTAAATTATAAATCGGTACGTAATATATTAACAGATTCAGGCTTGAGTCCATGCTTACAGATCGGATCCAGACTTTATGTCCGCACTGAATAGAAAGCGAATTGCTCAATTGCTCCATAAGCTACGTCAAATTGAAACATAAAAATATTGAGTACCTAAGATGTGTTATTTTCAAGAAAGAGGCATTTTTGAGATCATCATCATCATCAGCCCGTGTCTCTCCACTGCAGGATATAGGCCTCTCCCAAGGCTCGCCACCACACACGGTCCTCCGCCTTCCGCATCCAATTACCCCTTCTTCATATGTGATTCAGTATGGTGCTTCAGGTCATCAGTCCATTTTGCCGGAGGGCGTCCAACGCTTCGCTTCCCAATACGTGGCCTCCACTCGAGAACCCGTCTGCCCCATCGGTTGTCGGTTCTACGGCAAATGTACAAAGCAATTTTTGAGATATCATATATTAAAACGTAAATATATGGCTTTTTATGTTATACCATTTTTGTTTTATTGCCGAAGTTTCATCGTACCTATACATCAAAACAACGTCTAGGCCACAAACTAAGCATTAGCTTGTGTTGTGGATGCCAAACGAAGACACCACGTACATATAGCAACTAAGATTCGGTACCAGTATCGATATTCATCATATAAATACTGACTCGACCTGGGATTTGAACCCGGTACCCATAGCTTCGTAGGCAGGGTCGCTACCCATTGGACTAACCGGTCGTCATTTCATTGCGTTTATTGGAAATTAAAAGTTTTTTCGCATAACTTTATATTTGATATGGATTTTCTTATTGGGCAGTCTTTTTATTTTTATACAAATAATTAATAGTGTCGGTTAACAAACTGAAATTTGTTTTTTGCTATACTGCGCCGCTACACACCGCCACATGATGTTCTGATATATATATACCTTTCCATTTTTAATCTTGCTTTAAGAAAGAAATTTTAAGATCTTTAGATTTTGTATTCACGTACAACTAAATTTATTCTTCCACAGGAACTTTTTTACGAGCTTTTATTTGCATGCTGCATGTCTGTCATGGTCAGACGACCACCTGTTCGGGGCAATCGTAATCAATTTTCCAGGAGCATCCGATTGAGCTAAAATATGACACACCCATGTAACTTCAGTGACAATACAATATATGGTACCATGGAGCACGTCTGCTGATAAAGACGGAAAGTGGCCATAGGAGCTCCTCAACTAAACAAAATAGTCTCATTGGATTTGTCTTCAGAAGCACTTTCAATAGCACATGATGACGAGTATCTGATGATGGAGCCGGACGGTGGCCATAGGAACTCCTCAATTAAACAAGATAGCCATGTCGTGTTTTGGGCTTTCATACTCGTAAGTACTCTAGCCCTAGGTGGTATCCAGGGTATGATAATGGAGCCTTAAGATGGCAATAGAAACTCCATAATTCCATGACAGCTACACTTATTTAAGGTGTGAAATTAAAAGTAAAGCTACAGAGAAACCCCATCCTAGTAACTGGCTAAAGGCGCAGGCGCAATGTGTCACTGTAATATAGTAAATTGTCGATATATTGTAAATGCATATTAAAGTTTGCTAAAATTTATAATTTATAATTCAGCCACTAAAAAGTTTATAATACATCTCATTTGATTTATTATAAACTAACGGTTTTACAGTGGTACGGTGACATGTTATAGATAACCAAACTTGCATAATTCATTTTTTTTAAGCATTTGCCTATTTTTTTATTATTCCGAGTGTGACATTTTAATAACATTTCACGCCTCCTCAAGCTTTTAAAAAAATTCTCATATGTTTAAATATTATTAATATGTACGCTTTTTTAAAATGTATGTAATGTTTAGTGACTAGTGCGGAGTTCATCTCTAGTTTTATTTTTCATTTTCATAGACTAAATATTATGTTTTACTTTTAGTTCATTGTTTTTCAATGAAAACCTTTCTTTAAAATAATTATTGTAATTTCTTCTCAATAATACTAAAAACTATGATTTTTTTTGTGTGTGTCCTTTTGAATATTGTGATACAGCAATACACTTTCAAACATTTGTTTGTAACGTATAAAAATAACATCGAAGTCCAATTTTCATATCGTTTCGTATTAAACAAAATCGAAGAATTTAATTAAAATTTTTACTTCTTTGAGTTATTTGTAAGTCGAATAGCTTTAGAAGACAAATTCGTGCTTAGACATAAATACTGACCGATATGAAGTGCTCAGCGTAACTTATCGTAACTTGTTTACCCGGCTTCAGGGTCCTTTGTCTCCATGTCCAACTTCACAGACGTTCATTCGTGACTGAGCTTTTGTGAGGAAACTGAATTCACATCGTTGGTTTTAATTAAGCTCTTTAGTTGGCAAAAAAATATAAGCTTGAAGTGTCTGATTTTTGTTTTCTCATTTGTCGACTGTGCTTTTTCTGACTGGTTGTGACGACAAATTATATAAAATCATCTATGATTTCTTTATTGGCTTTTACTTCAAAAATCAAAACGTGCCTACCTACAACCAACAACAACCGATA